>APFE030749153.1:0-14422 GCA_000404065.3 Pinus taeda
GAAATTTTAGTTTAACATGATTCCATGTGATTAATGGAAATTTATCTTTTACCAGTTTTAACTTAAGTTAAATACATCATTGAAATTTCCAAAAAAAATCTTATAACTTAATAAAATAACCAATTATTATGTTACATAATACACTGTAATTCAATAAAATTGCCAGTTATTATTTTACATAATTTATTAAAGATAATACATTTACATTTCAAAAAATTTAATAATATTTTTATATAATATCAACAATTTGCGTACTATATATTATTAAGCATTGGTAAATATATAAGCATGGGTTTAATATCTATTTACACGATATAAATACAAAATTTAATTATTAATTAAAAATGAATTCATACACATTGTTCCCATTTATGCATATATATTAAATGGTCACCTATGCATACCACTTGTGAAAATACAACAATGCATATAAATATGATGAAAGTGTATTTTTGCATTTCAACATCATAATTTCATGTTGCAATTTTAATGAAAACAAAATGGCACATATAAGTGGTGGAAATGTATGCATGTGTGTCAATGCCACGATTCTATGTTTGCTTTTATATTTTTATAGGCATGGCAACATAAAGTCCTTTTTGGGAATTTTTTATAAATTTTTTGAATATTTATAATAAATTAGTTACTTTTTATATTTCAATCACTATATTTCAATGTAACCATTCCATTGTTGTGTTGAACTATTTAAACAAATATATCGATGAATTACATAACATGAATAAAGAATATATCGTACATCTATTACTCACTATGATGAAGATGTTGTAGCATTTGTAATATAAAAATAAAATATAATACTTAGATAAATTATCAATGTTAAGGATTAAGACTATTCTTACATAAAATTTCAAATTGAACAAGCCAACTACTAGGAAATAAAGGAGATTTCTTTCTTTAACTTTGTAAAATTTTCATTTTGAAATCAAAAGAATACTATATATATCAATAGTATATTAGTATATCATATAATATATAATAATTCAAGAGCTCAAAGATTTAAAAAAAATATCGATCTAGACAAGAGAAGTGAAGGCAAGATAATCAAACAAAAATAAAAACTAATATAGGGATCTTCTCCCTAGTATTTTCACTAATATGTTGCTGTAGATTTCTTAAAACGGAGAGTGAATTTCGTAGCTTAATAGTTGGATGTTAAGTCCAAACAATAATGGTTTTAGGCTTAGAAAAAGTAATCCATACTCTACTCTACAATTTCATCATCAAATTAAAATAAACAACAACTTGAATAATATAAATTATTATTCAAAATTTAAGACATAAAAAATTTGTTATACATTTCCAACGCCATGTATTTTATTTGGAAATTGACCCAAATGTACATTTTTTGTGGAATAACAAATTTTACCCAAGATAAATAATGACACCTCTTGTCCAAATTGGAAAATAATAGCAACTCATGCTGAGGACACAATGCACCCTTTTCCCAACATGGAAAATCATGCTAAAAGTACATAATGATACCTCATGTCAATATAAATAATGGGTCACCCATTAACAAGTCCCCTCTTCGCCACTCTCAGATGCATCTTTAAGTATGATCTTCCTCTTCTTCAAGCCTATGGAAACTTGATTCTTCTTCCATTGAGGAGGAGTGCAGGTTTTTGGACTACAAAAATAAATTTCATTTAAATAATTTATTTTCCACAATTTTACTAACGAAAAAAATTGCAAAATATGATTAGTATCCTATTGTAGTGGTTGCAACTCCCTCCAAAATTTTGGCCTGCATCCAATTTCAAAGCCTTCTTTGGGTTTTCCCTTGATGTTTTCAAGCACTCAGGCTCATCCCACAAGCACGTGTTGAGTCTTTTCACCCTCCTCATTTGACCGTTCACCGTCACAATGTCATGCTTGCTATCGTGTTTTGGCTATGTTCATGATTGTTTTTGTGTGTACAAGTTGTATTAGCTATGTAAGCATTTTTTCGCACTCACACATTAAGTTGTATACAATGTTGCACAAGTATCGTCACGTTCATTCAACGATCTATCTCAAGTGTCGTGCTTATCGCTTGCACTCATCGGTTAGTCACACTATGTGTATAATATCTTGATGCTTCGAGGTGTCTTATCATCAAGACATGTTGAATGTGTGTTCGTAAGGTTGTGTATGCACAAGTCCACTCGCTCACACACTTAGTCATTTTCTTGAAACTCTATCGACCAAACCACCCCAAATAGTTAGACCTTCATTGAGCTACATTGTTCAATATCAGCCCTTAGTGATCACGTATTGATGCCCAGAATTGTGCAGACCTTGAGGTTGCCTCCCACAAATTCTACACAGCACAATCCTAGAGTCGACCCAAATGATGGTCACCAATAACAACGCAGAAGTTTCTTAGCAAGTCATCTCAATCTGCGCTACCTGCAAAAAGATATATCAATCTTCATGTTCATTAACCAGAGAGTTTGGCTAGGCAATGACCTCATGCTTCACTCCTCCAAAAAATTGTGTAGAAGTTGCCAGCATGCCTGCCTCCGTTGTCTGAAGAAATTGTGCGAACATGAAGGACAAGCACTCGCTACCTATCACTTCACTGTCCTCGAAATTTATGCAGTTCTTTCAACCAGTCACCTTGTCAGCCGACCTCCTGCTCCTCCTGAAAACTACATAGTTTTCATGGGATGTCTCCAGATGCCCAACACCCTAATCAACCCAAAAAATGAGCAGAGATGTCCTCCAAGATAGCCTCCCACTTCTACACAGTTTTGGCCAACAAGCTCCGGCAACCCACTGCCATCCTCCTTAGAGAATCTGTGCAGTTTTCACTCCCAATGTCCTCCCTGCTGCCTGAACTGCCTCCCTAAAAAAACCACGCAGATCTAACCTTCAGCCGAGTCAGATCCCCCAAACAGTCATCACTGATCAGGACTGCCCATCTCAGCCTCCCAATGACCTCTACCCAATTTTCCTTGACAGTGCCCAGAACCCGCATCCCAACCTAAAACGTACTCTGTGTAGTTTTAGAGCCTTGCCCTCTCTCCCGATCACTTGCACCCGAAAATGAAAGATGATAAATCATCATAGACTACTCACACCTCCATTTGTAGATTTTTGTATTCTAACATAGGAATCTTGTGCCATAATTCTTCCCCGTGACATGGAACCATTCCACATAATCTTCCAAGTTTTCTTATTCCTTCTGTGTCATTTTGAATATATCCTATATTCAATCTCTGGTCCAGTCCTGGTATTTTTCCAAAAATATAGTCTTCATATCTCCCCATGTTCGAATAGTGGAAGAACCTAGTCCCATAAACCATCGTAATGCTTCTTGATTCAGAGTGGAAGGGAATAGTTTTAGCTTCTAAGCAGTTGAAGTATAATCATAAATATTGCACAGAACATCAAACTCAAACATGAAAGTATCAGGATCTTCTACACTCAATCCTTGGAAAGACAAAAGGGATGATAGAGAGATATTCTTCATGGGAACCTCTCCCCTTATATCACTTATTGGAAATTCATAAGTGGTGATAGTCTCATCTTTCCTATCATTGTTATTATTGTTGTTGTTGTCTCCCATTGAAAATTTTCTTGATTCTTATTCTGGTGAGTACCCTTCTAAAGATTGCTCTAGCGAATTCTCCGTGGATAAGGATTCCTATGATAATTGTTCAGATTGTTCTGGGGTTTGTTGTTTTACTTCACTCCCTAAGTTTGGGCATTGGAAAGTGAAATAATGTTCTTCTTATTCTAGTTCTTGATGTTTCCCACTAGTTTCCCCTTGTCCTTTTAATCCAAAATCCTAGCCACTAGCTTCTCCTTATTATTCTTGAGTTGAGTGTTCGGATTTGGGAGTTTGTAGGCCAGTTTGAGGAAAATGGGGTCCTAAAATAGAGGAGCCAGATACTCCTGATTTTGATGTAGAAGTAACAATTTTCTGTGGGATTGATTTTATTTTGTCTTTATGTGGATTTGACTGCTCTCTCTCTACTTTTGAGATCAATTCTTGGATAAATATTTTTCTCCCTTGATCAATGTCTTTCTTGTTCTTTTTATGACCCGTTTTACCTGTAGATTTATTAGAGTTCCTAAATTTCGTTTCTTCTTCACTCATACATTCAGCACATGGACCCTATGTGTAATTTTGTTCACCGTAAGGGCCTCAAGTACTATAGTGGTGAGCCCACTTAAGTGTCTCTGAGCGATGCGCAGGTTCTTACCTCTCGTCTTACCACCCAACGTCTGTAAAATTGAGGACAGTCTATCAAAAGGAGATCCAAAGAAAACTTTACACGCAATAAGTGTTCTAACTATTATTGTGGTGAACCCGCTCAAGTGCGTTAGAGCGATGTGCATGTTCTTACCTCTCGTCTTACCATCCAATGCCAGTAAACTTAGAAACGCAGTAACAAAAGAACTCTAAAGAAATCACTGGCCGACTATATCAATTGATAGCCTTCTGCATAAACGTCGCCAAAATGTTTGCTCTTTTTTACTACTTCCAGAACCAATAATTATCAACCAGGGTAAGTATTTTTATTTCAAAGGTGTCTTCACTCTCTGTGTTGATACGTGTAACAGCTAGGCGAAACAGGAAAGAGAAGATGTCATTGAACACGCTTGCAGGGATTTAAAATAATCTTGCAGAATAGACATTCAACTTGCAAAAATCAAAAAGCGCACTCGAGAAATGAAATACGTTCATCAAGGAAAGAATCCACACTTCATAAAAGCTTCAGGACAAAGATTGTACACCATATACTATCAAGAATTAAATACATAGAATTAATTAACCTTTGTAACAGCACATACAGTAATCTAAAAGTAGAAGCACGTCTATACCACACTGAACATGTACACCAATAACAAGAAATCCACACTTAACACATAAAAGAAATATCTATTCTACTAACATTGTGATCCATGCTAAAGAGGAGGACCCATCCTCTCTAGCAGAGTGCAGGAAGAAAATGGAGACTTAGTTAAAATATCAACACAAGAATTTATGTAACATCACTAGATATACTTTGTATTAAGAATGGCTGAAGAGTACAAAAATCAGAATATCAATATCTTTATCCTTTTGTTTGTCTATATCCTTACATGAGACTAAGATTTCTTTATAAATCCTTTTGCAGTGTCCCAAAATTGAAAAAACAAAGCAATCATGAGAATCTATGATTCTCTTGTTGATTATGCTTACATAAGTAATTTAGAAAGATATAAATTTTTACAAGTTGTTTCAATAAAGATCATTGTGGTTACACCACTCCTGTCTAGACACCTAGTTATAACCACCCATATTTTCATTACTTTATACAACTCTTTGATCATTGTCTTTGAAAGTAAAAGCTAAGGTCCTGAAAATGCATCGTGTAACAACAACTTCATGGTGTAAAAAAAAGATATGGCAATCCAAGGTGTAACAGCAGAAAATGACAATCCTGAGGTGTAACAACAACTTTAACCGTGTAGTGGCAACGAATAACAAGAACCATTCATCCATGGTCATCAGTAGTTATGGAAATACCTTAAAGAAAAACATTCTAAGGAACTCTTTGAAATACACCCTAGTTAGTCATCCCAAAAAAATCATCGTTTCATTCAATATTTGGAAGAAAATAACATAATAATAAGTCAAATAAAAGATTGCTTCTTTATTAGAGGCAGTGACATTAGACTAGGGAGATTTTAGGTTGAAATCGGGAAAGATGGCCTAAAATGGGGAAAAGGATGCCTGAAATATCCTTAAATATTGCACCCAATAGACAATATAAATGCACTCAATTGAATGAGACCTTGATTGGACCCCTACTAGCCATGACTGGAATTTCGTCAAACATATCATAGATATGTAATCTACAAGTGTAAATAACATATCTGAGCATAGGGGTCTCATACTTAGCTCATAATCTCTAAGTAGCATTGATGCCTCAACACATTAATTCTCTTTTCATCCATTAGATCACAGATACATTGATCATTCATTTACAAGTAAAAACATGATGAGATTCGTACGTAAATACTGTTATAAATCACGCATATAACCAACATAATAACAACAGAAATAGAAATGAAATCAAATCCATATAAACCACATAGAATCCACTGTAATACTCATATAAATATAAGAAGAAATAACCTCATATGTATGATGCCAAATCCAAACCTGGGATGGGACTTCCATGTTCTACTTGACTGAAGAATGGTTTGATGAAATAGTCTCATCCTTACTGATGGGGAAAATGAGACGGAAAAATATGGAGAGGCAGAATGGTGATGCCTTGTCTGTACAAGGACTATCCCAGAACAGGAAAAAAAAAAGAAAAAGAAGTCATCCAGTGGGAGGTCTAAATCTCCAAGAAAACATGTAAAGGTGGGGATGTGTACTTGGCTTATTCAAGTACACATGTAGATCATGAGGCATGGTTGATTAACTCAGGTGCATCCTTTCACTTGGCTCCCCATAAAGAGTGGTTCTGCGAGTATGAGAAATATGATGGCGGTGATGTCTTCTTGGGGGATGATAGGAAGGCTAGAATCGTTGTTTGAAGTTGCAAGGTGGAAGGGTTAGAACACCTCCAGGCGTTTTGCATATTCCTGCATTAGCCAGAAATCTAATTTATGTAAGAAAATTGCATAATGCAAGTGTAAAAACAATGTTCGAGAAGGATACATTCAAGATAGTTCAGGGGGCACTAGTATTGATGCGAAGAGTTTGAATTGGAACTCTATACAAGCTGCAAGGTAGCATTGTTGCTGATGGGTGCAACAGTTCTGTGATTCCTGAAAGTGGAGAAGAAAGCCTAGTGGTCTCTAGAGAGAAGACCATGTTGTGGCATCAAAGTCTTGGACATATTGGAGAGAAGGGCCTTCGAATACTACATGGTAAAGGTATGGTAGAAGGTATGAGTAATAGCTCTCTGGATTTTGATTTTTGTGAAAATTGTGTATATGGGAAGCAAAATCGGATGAGTTTCCCCTCTGGTGGTAAAAGGGTGAAACATATATTAAAACTTGTGCACAGTGATGTGTTTGGAGTTGTGAATGTTGCATCACTGAGTAAGTCTGTGTACTATGTATCATTTATAGATGACTTCTCAAGGAATACATAGATATATTTCCTTAAGAAGAAATCTGAAGTCTTTGATAGGTTTAAAGAATTTAAGGCTCTGGTGAAAAACCAGACAGAGAAGAATATAAAGGTGTTGATGACAGATAACAACGGAGAGTTTTGCAGCAAGGAATTTGAAGAATTCTATAAGTGTGGTAGAGCACGGCAGAAGACTACTCCATACACACCTGAGCAAAATGGAGTTGCAGAAAGAATGAACAAGACATTGATGGAAATGACAAGAAGCATGCTCAGTGGTGCTAGGTTAGGACAAGAATTCTAGGCAAAGACAGTGGATACAGCATGTTACCTGGTCAACAGATCACCTTCATCAACATTGGAGGATAAGACTCCACAAGAGGTATGGACTAATAAGAAACCCTCTCTTTCACATCTGAAGGTATTTGGATGTGATGCATGGCATATTTATGGCAGGAATATTATAATGGTTTTATTGTATTTGACTGGAGGAAACATTTATCTCATGCATTAACCTGGAGTTGTATATTTTATCATAGCTACAAGTTCAGCCGTACTGGCCAGAAAAAAAATCGGAAATACGGCAGTACGATTCGATTCCGTGGCAAATTCAGAAATTGGGATTCAGTAGGGTGTTTTTTAAATAAAATTTTCATATTATTTTTTTATAATAAACTTTAGATGGTTGGTTAAATTTATTATTATTAAATAAAAAAATTTTATATTTAAAATTATAATTAACTGCAAAGAGAGATGCAAGATATTACAGTTCTAGGATGGAATTTTTAGTAAAATGGTTATATTTTAAGAATATTTACAATTATGGTAAATTGTAAATGGTATATTTTAAAATATAATGATTATAATGGAATTTGGTAAAATGTTATATTACTAATATCATAATTATGATAGGAATTAATAAAAGAAATTATAATATAAAATTTAATTATTTTTAAAAATAGAAATTCTATATTATATTCAATTAGGTAAAAAATGTTAGTAAAATTAATATTTAAAATTAATATTTTAAAATTTAATATTTAAAATTAATATTTAAAATTTAATATTAGAATATAGATTTTTTTTTAATTTAAAACTAATTTAATTTTGAAAAATCTCTACTTCCGAAATTTTTTCCCTATTGTATTTTAAGTAATCAAATTTTTTCCGTATCGAATCAAATTCGAATTTGGTACTATGGTAATGCCATTTCCATATTCCCAAGAGATGCCTTGTGGATTCCTTGTGCAAATGGGTGGTTTCACATATCTTGCCACAAATAGCGTATGAGAAGTGTATCAAATTGGTTAGAGGTTTGTGTTTTGATTCCAGGAAAAATTATAGAACATCGATGATAACTGAGAAAGTATTGATATTCATAAAAATAATCAAAACTTTCACATTGCTGTGATAAAGCTTAAGACCTGTGTTGAAATTCATATGCAAATCCACCTCATCAGAGAATAATAAAGATCGGGCGCACCTTTGTTTATGCAACTGCCCTGTTCCTTCTCTTTTTCGAAAGAATTGTCTACGCTAAGAGCCAAACGATTGATCTAGCATCTTGCTAGATGAGGTGTATTCATATGTAGACGTGAATACAATTAATTTCCATCAAAGATAATTTCAATGGTTGACAGAGGATCAAGGATAAGAAGGTGTGTAGTTTCATACGTTGTATAAGAATGTTACGGGTTCAGGTTCATCACCTTCACCAAGGACAGATTTTGTATGGTATTTTTCGAGTTATTAAATGGATTTCAACATTTAAGGATAAATCAAGACAAGTGAAAATGAATAATGAGAGACTTTACGACTCTTTCCACTCCGTCTTGCTTGTCGAAAGCCATTTAAAGGTACCTGTAAAGGATTCTACCTCATGTATTTTCACAGTTGGTTGATCCAAGGAGATTGTAAGTAATACTCAAAAAATAGACTTGGTCCTTCCTACCTTACTTCGTTCACTTGATGAGTAGCGGTCACCAAAGGCCAAGGTGGTCATTATAGAGTTTGTTATATATTCCTTCACAAAGTTATGAATGAATGGCAAAACTTCTAGTCGAAGCAGGTTGCTGAAATTGTGGCTTGCAAAGTTAGCACGATTGGCAAATGATAAGAATACAAAACTTAAGGAGACAGTGGTTACTACTATTATATCAGTTTATTCATATTTTGATTCTACTTTTGCCTTGAATTTTATCCTAGGTCGCACAATTGAAGAGCAAAGCACATTGTGTTGATCTTTGAAGCAATATACACCAACAATTGAAGTGGACCTTATGAACTTTTTGCAAGGATGATAGAGTTATGGAGTTTCGATCTTATCTTGGATTCTTCCGAATGTTCAACAATGGTGCTCATTATAAAGTGATAATTTCATCTCTTCAACATGCCTAGTGGCACAGTATCATGGACATCATTTCCTATGGGCACAACCTTCTCATTTGTAACTAGGTTATGGGTGAATACAAAGTTGATAGTCCCTGGCTGAAATGGTTTTGTAATAGAGTTTGATATTTGTCTTCGAAATTTGAAGAGAAGCATATTTCTACGACCTTCATTTGTTCAAATGCATAGAAAAAGAATTGTGAGCATGAATTGTTGGTGCATAGCGCTCATATTCACATTACAATGTTCATATGGTGATCTTGTTATTTCTTATGGAGTGGTGATGTATTCTTTTAATGTGCTCTACAATGCGTTTATTCAATGAGTTCTTGTAATATTTTACAAAGTGTTCTCACAACAGTGCTTTGTAGCGCTCTTGCAAGGTTAACACATTCTAAAGCATATTTGCAGTAGCATTGATTTCGGTGTAGTGCTCAATCTAGAGTAGCCCTAATTTTCCATCTAGAGTGGCATACATTTAATTATAGTATCAATATTGTTTATGTAGGACAAAAAATTGCAGGTTGTAGAGTATTAATGCATTGTTGACCACTAGGACTATTTTACAGTGAGTTTAACACCATATTTTTTCAGTACCTCAATAACAGAAAATGGATAAATGCGGATTGGAAGGCTACAAGAAATTTAATACCCTTTCCATTGATGTCAAAGGGGGAGGTAAGCAGAGGTTATGGGCACCAATGAGAAATATATTTCAAGACAAAAAGGGGAGGATGAATGTGTTTCCATCAATGCCAAAGGGGGAGATTGTTGGCATTGTTATCATTGATGGAAAATGAGCATCGAAGGAATGCAAGGAGGAACAAGGAGAAACAAGAAGTAGCAAGGCAAGGAGAAGCACCAAGGTAAGAAGCAGCAAGTCAAGGAACAGTAGCAATACAAGGAGCAGCAACAATGCAAGGAGCAGCAAGGCAAAGAAGGAAAAAGTGCAGTGAAGAGGCAAAAAAGAAGCAAAGATGTGATGGAAAAGGAGCAGCGAAAAGGTAGCAAGGCAAGGAGAAGAAAGCAGAAAAAGAAGGAAAAGGAGTAGAAGAAGGAGGAGGAGTTATGATACATTGAAAGAGTTTATTATATTGAATAATTAATTATGATGTAAAATTGTTGATTAAGCTGAATTTTTGTGATGCAAAGGCAAGAATCCAAGGCAAAGGCAAAGATGTTGCAAAGAATGTTGTGATGCATTAATGATAAATATTGTAATTTGATGTTGGCATTAGGTTCATGTATTTAATCATTACTTGTGGCTGTAACTAATATTAGATGGATTATTTACTTTTGTGCTCTAATATTCAAGATATGAAGAGTTTGGAAATGAATGAGTGGAAAGAAAAGAGTCATTCCTATTCACTTCATATTCCTATGTGGGATACAAACAACCAGCAGCTATATTTATAAGATATGTCATTTTGGAAGGCATTAAGAGGTTAGAGAATGGGAGAATGTGAGAGAGTTGATTGATCTATTATGCATTAGTTACCTGGATATTATGAAGCTTATGTGAAGTAGATTTGAAGGGAACAAGAGGCAGAAATAAAGATGGAAATATGCAAAATTCATGACCAAGTAATCCAACACATTGTTATTTCTTGTTTGCATCAGGGGATGGTAGTCTTGTTTCAAGTAGTGGCTTGACAAACATCAAGGTTGGAGCTTTTTGAGGTAGGAACCTCCTGTGATTTGTAACCTACAGGAAACATATGGGAGTTGGAGCTTTCTTGCACTTGCACTTGCAGTTGTATAAATTGAGGTAGCAACCTCTTGTAGGTTGGAGCCTACAGAAAATCAGATGTAATAAGGAGTAGGAGCTTGCCTTTTCATAACAAATATGGAATATCTAAGTTCAATTTCTCAAAAACCACACCACAGAAATCTACAAACCATTAACAATAATAAGATCATGGTTTTCTCCCTTTATGAGTTTCCACATATATATGGTGTCAATATGTGTTGTCATTATGTTGATGTGATGTTTTGGTTTTATATTACTTGTTGTTCACCTATTCTATCTGTTGGTCATTATTTATTAAGTTTCTCATGTAATGTTTTGGTTAATGAGTTTAAAAAAATTTAATGTCCATGACTATACTAAACTGATTCACCCTCCCTCTCAGTTTAGTCAAGTTTTTGTCACTTCTACCTTTGTTCTTTTCTTTTCCATACACACTGAATCAATTGCCACAACCAACAAGTACCATGTGCCATCTTTTCTCTTCAATCACATACACATACACACAGTGTACATCACATGTATACACCCACACATGGTGTACCACACAATACATATACCTACACGTGGTGTACAACACAACACATGCACCTACACCCAGTGTACAACACAATGAATATATATGTTATGATATAACAAATACACAATGCATGTAACACAACTCAACATGTACGACATGTACACAATACCACATGTACATAGCACCGTATGTATAACATGCACACAGCACCACATGTACACAGCACTACATATACAACATGCACACAGCACCACATGTACAACATGCATGCATCACCACATGTACACAGCACCACATATACAACATACACACAACACCACATGTATGTTGCACCGTATGTACAACATGCACACAATACCACATGTATAGAACACCACATATACAACATAAACACAGCACCACATGTACACAACACATTATGTACAACATGCACACAATACCACATGTACACATCACCACATGTACAACATGCACACAATGCCACATGTACACAATACCGCATGTACAACATGCACACAGTACCACATGTACAGAGCACCGCATATACAACATGCACACAACACTAAATGTACATGATATACACAACATTAGTATTGCACATCCAAATACCACATTGTCTTTACCACACAACCTTTTCTCTAGTGTATTTCCACTTTTCGTACTTGTCCCATCATCTCATAGATCGCACTGCTTTCATTCCATTGATATATCCCTCAGCATTACCTTCCATAGCATAAACATGGGCATAGTATAAGCACGTAATATCAAATCATATCCACGTGGTACTAACCTCATAGATCTGGTAGGGATATTTTTCCCTCTTCAATCCTCATAAATCAGGAACCTCTTCATTTTATTCCCCTGAATAAGAAATAATTCCTCCACAAGAATAATCCCTGATGACCGTGTTAGACAACGACATACATACATGCATATATACATATATACATTAACATAAAACATTCATGGTCCATAATGACCTTATTAGACAATGACGTACATACATATATAGAGATCAACATAATCATGATCACAACATAATTACCATATATCATAATATCAAACTTAAAAGAACTCCCTTTATCTGTATGTACCATGCACAACATTGAGAACAACAGTTCCCAACATATTCAAGGCATATGACGCCTCAAATCCATTTTCTTTACCTTTATTGTTACAGTTCTCATGATTGTCCTACCACCATCCACTATCCTAATGGACCCAACCAATCCAACCGACTATCATACTCTTGCCTTTAGCTTCCCTTTACTCATGCTCTGGCTTCATCTGGATCTCATAATTACCAGTTGGATTTCATTCAGCTCTCCCCGAACTCCATTAACTTTCCTCTTTCACCAACCAATTTCTAAGACCCTCAAAATATAAAAGGCAATAAGAAGAAACAAACAAGAAGAAAACCATGAAAAACCAATAGCAATACAACACCACAAACTAAGTGACATTGCCATGCACTAGACACAAACAAAACTGCAAATCAAGTGCAAACAAATTACGATGCTAAAAGTACAAATTTTTCAACATAAAATATGACTCAATCGTCATTGGTTCCCAATGCTTCCAAGGGAAATCTCAACCCGGTCCTCCTTCAAGATTTCATGGAAATCTCTTTTTCCATGCAATTCCCTGCATCATATTTCCATAAACACATAATTATCAATGCATAAATAATTATAACAACATACTGGTTACCTTACCTTGTTTCACAAGGCACATTGACCTTTAACTGAACATGTACATATATCATCTTTCAAGGGACTCCATCTCCTTGACAAATCCATCCATAACTAAAAACCAATTGTTATACATGTCAAACACATGTTCATGAATATAGCACATATCCACATAATTTCATACAAAATCAGGGTTAAGAAGACTTCTTATATTCATGTGAAGCACTCATTCATTTGGAATTGCGGTTTCCAAACACATCCAAAGTAATTCTCACCCAATTCCATTTTTTTACCTTTTTCCTTGATGCAATTGAGTCTTATTATGTGTTATCACATCATCTAGTTGATAGTTATATAAACAAATCAACTTTTACCTTACCATGCTAATACTAAGCATGTTTTGTTTCAATTGTTCACACATGTCAATCACATGTTCCAAAGATCAAGGCATCATATCTATTAATTTGAAATCAACCTTTACCAAAACTAACAACCATGTCATAATCAACTCACAGTCATTAATCATAATACTACAACTAGCACCCATTTTCACTCAAGTGCATATCAATTGTCTCAACACGTATTATGTTAGTACAACCATTGTTAAATTTGGACAACTAGGTCCAAATTCCATGTTCTGATGCTCAGATTAAGAGGCTAATATTTTTGTTGGATTCCTCTTTCTGAGAGGTGTAAAATCCATATAAAAATAGTCTTAATCCGATGAGCAGAACTTATATTTTGAATTTATTATTCTTAATAAATTATATGTGCAAGGTCAGCCAGGTTTGTAATGTAGGCTCACATGCCCAACAGATGTGTCACACACCCTCATTGATGGATATAAATACAGGAAAAGTTGGAGAGAATTTCATCACAACACAACTCACATCTTCCTCTCTCATCCTTAAGAGTACGAGCTACTTGGAGGACGAATTTCAGCCACACATGGGAAGGACGAAGAGGACAGAACGTACGGCTGAGCTGCAGTA
>APFE030749163.1:0-71675 GCA_000404065.3 Pinus taeda
CTGCTATATTGATGATCAACGTAGAGGAGCTTATGTATTGTGTATGTATTCCGCAATAGTACATGATCAGGATAATCTCCATTGAATATGTGTTTATTATTCAAAATTTCTACACAACTAAACCATAGAAGTGTGGGAGAACTAATGTATTGATGTTTTTCATTTTGGCCCCTCCATCTGTTTCTCTGATAGGGAACGTGAACACCTATGGTTATCTATTTTCAACCATGGTATTGGTGGGTTATGAAGGTCTTTCTCCTTCTGCAAGCTCCTCATAGATCCTCACTTGCTAAACAAAAATGGCCTCAATAGTCCCTGTGGATAGGGTAGGAGGCTTGCTATTAGTAAAAAGAGGTTGGCTTCTAGTCAAAGTGGGAGTTTTTGGTAATAATTTTCCTATTCCATACCTAACTCTTCGAGGCATAAAAGAAAGAAAAATATTTTTGTAATTTTGTGAAATGAAAACGCTAATGCAAAACTTTTTTTTTTTTAAATGAAGAATGCCTAATGCAATTTTTTTTGCTTCGCTTTTGCAAGAAGTGAAATGAGAGAAATATTATATCAAATAGGGAAAAATACTATATATACTTTTACACCTCCCCGATAATGGCACCAAAAAATTTTGGCCCTCAATATCGCAACAACAATGTTGCAACTACCAAGGGTCTCATCTTTAATTGTCAATGTGAGGTTCATACAAACTTTAAAGGGGTTGGCACTATGTGTGCAATAAGAAATATTACTTTATTTTTTCGACTTTTATATGGGTGGAAGTGCTGAGATGAGATCTAGTTACACAAAGACCATTCTAACTATTCTAAGCTAGAAGGAAAACTTGAAATTGCAGGGAATGAAAGGCAACAAGAAATCTTACTAATTGCAATGAAGGAAGGAAAACCATCTTAACTGTAATCAAATCAAATCATATATTTTCTATTGTGGAAAGAAAGAGAGCACACAATTAAAGTAAAATGTTGCAAATAACAATCCCTAATTTTGTAGGAAAAAGACAATTTCTACAACAAACTAGGTCAAAGCATCTACTTTGTCTCTACACTTCTAAATTATATCTTTAGGGTTCCAAGGATGTTGTAACACATAAAAAAAGGTGAATCATGACTTGGATGCAAATCGTGGCATGTTTTGTAAGCAAATTGCAAACTTCTATAAGAGTCTCTATTTCACTACAAGAGATAGTCCAATGAGCATAAAAATGTGCTAGAGACAAGGTTGGAAAGAAAAATCAACCCAATAAGGGCTAATAAATGATAAGGAACACATGTACAAGTCATTACATCAATGGTGGTAGGGTTTCTTCAGCAATATATGTGGATGTGTTGTTTCCTATAACTAAAAAATGCATAAATAAGGAAGCTACTTGAACAATATTACCACTACCAATGCTATCATCTAATGCTAAAAATATTTGTAAAGAAATACTACTAATAAATAATCTAATAAGAAATAAAATCAATATTTAGAAGTAAATTATAGAAATGAACAAATGCGTAAATAGTGATGGTATAGAAGGGTCTTGAGCACATGGGGTGGGACCTAACCTAAGGAAGCTTAGATCCCTGAAGGAGAAGTTGAATAAGAACTAAAACCAAATATGACTTTCATTAATTGAAGAATTGCTTATACATGGCAAAACGTTGCAGAAATTGAAAACTAGACTTCCTAATGCTCTACACTATTATTCTCTTTCTTCTACTAAATGCTTGATGAGCTACTAGAACCCTCTATTTATACAAAATGAATGAGGGGAAAGTTCCTTGAAAGGAGGAATGCTCTCCCTCCAAAAATCCTTGAAAACTAGACCATGTTCCTTGGGTGGCCTCAAAGCATCAGGAAGGAGCATTTATTATCTAATGCTAGCTCAGTTTGAACCTTTGTAGTAGGGAGTAGGCCCCACGAATATCTCTGGTTGTATATCCTCGTAATCTATGTAAAATCCTCTTAATATCCTGCTCAATAATCATGCAAGGCACATAAATCATGATGAATCTCTTTATGCTTCCTAACAACTCATTTAAGCTAAGAAAGTGTTATTAAGTGCAAAAAATAGGCTCTAATACAACCTTTCTGTGCCTAAGAAAGGTTAGATGGGCCTTATGTTTTCCCTAATTGGAAGGCCCATCACTATCCTTATTGATAAGTCTAGGAGTTGTTCTTTAAAAAAATTTGGCTTGAATCTTTTCTTCCATTGATCCATCTTGCATTTGTTTTTGTCATCCCAAGATTGTGAAAAGTTGCCCTTCCCTTATATTTCTTGTATAATATTTTTCCTTCCTCGTGGATTTCTCCAAGGTCATTAACTCATCAAATTGGATTTCATCCTTGTTAAATGATGGTATCCCACTCAAAAAGTAAGGGATCCAGGGATTTCATCCTTGTTAAATGATGGTATCCCACTCAAAAAATCCACTTGATGAATTCCACGTATCTAAGAAGATCCAGGGATGTTCTTTCATACTCATACATAGTCATGTTTCTTAGTTAGAGCTTGAATAATTCTTGGATCTTCTTGTAATAGTAATACTTTAAAAAGTATTGCTTCTGAAAATATTTCTTGAATTGTTTCCAAGAGATTGTCTTCCAATCAATATGCTTAAAACGCTCAATTAGTCCCATTACATGCAAGATTTACCCTCAAGATTATATATTTAAATACTTGCTTCCAGGTTTGATGAATACTTATGTAGCGAAAAATATTTATGCATGCCCAACAACCTTGCTTCAACATCTTAACCTTCTTTTCTATGCTCTCCATAAGTGCGGGTGGCTTGAGCTTTTTGTTCTCTCTTTGCAAACAATCCAACTTAGTCCTACTCCTTTGATGTCAAATGAGGGACATACTTGGGCTTCTCTCTATCTCTACCATTGCTCATCTAGTTGAATGCACTGGTGAGTGATAATCCATACTATCACTTCTTGAACTTACCTCTACAAATTGTTCATACTTTGTAGTACTTGGGTATTGATTTGAGTTTGCTCCTCTTGAGTCCTTATCAACTTTTTATTATTTACTCTATAGCTCTACTTTTGCAATCTCTTCAATGTCTCAACCAACACTACAAGCTCCATTATGCTTCTATATCCATTGGACTATATTTCTACATTACCTAGGTTGATAGTCAGTCCTCTGATTTCATCTCCATAGCTATAAGAAACTTGTGCATCCTCTATCTTTCGAATCGTCATATTTGAAAAAGATCATTTTTTTCCTGTACCTCTAACTCTATAAAATATGCATGAAACTCTCACTGTTAGAGTTATGCATATTGTAAAATATTTCATTAATTGCACATGTCATTCTTCGTCTCCACTCATGAAGAGTATGGATACACTAAACTAAATTTTGAGTATTTTTACGTAATGTGCTTTGACTAACCTTTCAAATGACTATACATGTGCCTTAGTTTGAGCCCTTACTTAAAAGTTGCATCTTTTCGAAATCAACAATTTTGCCCCTTTTCTATACTTATCTAATTGGTACAATAATTCTCAAAGGCTAACTTCTACCTTTTGTAGTAGAAATTTGTAAAGAACCAAAATAACTTTTGTATTGGGCATATATAATAATCATGGTTGCGAGTACACAACAACTTCCCACTTGATGACCTAATGTACTAATCAATTTTTGTGTAGTTCTTGAATTGTCAACTTTGTTATTTTATCATTTTTCCCAGAGTTAGATTTTTTTAGTTAAAAATGCTATTTCCCTATTGGAGCAAAAATGTGAAAACTCTAGTGAGCCAAAGTTGTCTAGGATGATGAGGTGAAATATTGACTAGATATTTTTTTATTTTTTGATATTGGGTTACTTATCCTCCTCTACAGGTCTTCAAAAATCTCCAAAAAGTGTCATAGAATAATGGATTTTCCCCTATTTTGGCATCTTCACTCCAATCCTTCTGGAATTTGATCAAAATCCCAACTAGGTATCTTCATATATACTTTTTGGACTCATTATAACATCTTTATCCTCATTTAGGTTCCCATCACTGATCTCCACCTTATTCTTCAAATCACTAATTTGTATTTTTTTGGAAATTCAGTGTACAATTGAAAAATGACCTTCATTCACATTTTTACGAGCCTTGACACTACATAATTAACCGTAAAATTTTAACTGATTTGGAGTTAAACTACTTGTGTGATGGCCCAAATAAGATTTTGGCTTCAAAACATTTTTTTTTTAAACATATGCCATCATTTGTTGAAGTGGAAACCTGATGCTATGGCATAATATGCAATTGTTGATATAACAATGATGTCTACTTATTGGCCCTTGATATAGCCATGTCACCATCCTCCTCATCTAGTTGAAGAATTCTTATATCAATGATCACCCAATTTCTTCCATTAAAGGTCACCAAATATCTTTTATCAATGAACCCCAAAAAATTCTCTTCCATTCACAATCTCCAAATTGTACTTTGAGGAACTGCAAAAAAGTTCCTTCTAGTGGAATCCAAAAAAATTATTTTTCGATAAACTTAAAGAAACTTCTTTGATCGAACTCCAAAAAAGACATCTTTCAACAGACTTCAATGTGGCATTGCATGATGAGAACAAGAATACAATTCCCATAGTCACGATATCTTTCCTCCTTCGCTCCATGTGGTAGGCATGCACTGACAAATTTGACTAATGTTCATATATTACCCTACAACGAACTCAAGCAAGCCACTGATAATAAGGGAAACATCTTGGATTGCTAGCCAAAGAGACGCAACAAGTAATGGGCCAAAGGTAGTACTCAAACCTTGTGCTTGCAAATCTCTATACTATATCTCTCTCTAAAGTGAATTCAATGTAGTAGACTAATTTCAAGTTGAAATTAGTAGAGAATACGTGGCAAAAGCCATTTTCCCAATAGTAATATTTTTATTTTTATATATTAATAAAAATTCAAGGTAATTTGTAAAATAGGAAGAAAAGACATATTGTTTGATTTGTGTTGCTAGTTCTCTCACGTGGATCATCTACCTTGAAATCACTTCCCTCTTACCATCATTCTTGTTCATTCTTATAGATTATATAGTACTTTGTTTCTATATCTTAGAGATTTACATTTAATTTATTGCATTATTGATAAAGATCCATTACTATCCTTCATTCTCATTATTATCAATAAAAATATTTTATTTATATTATTTAATATTTTATAATTATATTAATTACATTTTTGTTTATTTATATAAAATGTTTTAAATCAACTTTTAATATAATGATTATATATATTTTTTACTTCCTTTTTTAATTAATTTAAACATATCATAAAATCAATATTAAATTAAACAAAATTTCTTTAATAATTTAAAATTTATTATAAATTTATAATTTAACACTAATGTAAAAATAAGATAACTAATTAATCAATAATAATATACCTAGCACTTTTTACAATAACAACTGTAATTATTAAATATTAATATAAAATTAAAATAAATACTAATACTTTGATTTAATTACCAATTTTTTTATTTCACTTTTTAACCTGTCTCCCAACCTCGAATTTATAATGTTACTTTATAATTTGTAATAATCATAAATTTTAAAATTTAAAATGATTCGCTATCAAATTGTTTTATAATGTTACATATTTTGATTTAAGTTTGATTTATCTGTACTTCGTTTACAAATCAAAATTGAGGACATCATGATTTTGACATTTATGGATTGCTTGACCATTTAATTTTCCATGTACACAATGATTATCCCTATCACAAAAATAATTGCATAATTGCATTCAAGCCTAATTATATTCATAATTATAATCCTGTCCAATAGATAAGGGCGAGCATTAAGTAATAATTCAAAACAAATTACAAGCATTAAATAATTAATCATTACAAGCATGCTGGTTTTGGGTTTTGGACCAGCGATATTAAATGGTTGTTAGTTGATATGATGTTATCTTTGTTTTTGGGTTTTTTAAATAAATAATATATGTATGTATGTTTGTTTTTAACTGTATATATGTTATATTTTTTGGGTTCTAAAATATATATATATGTGTGTGGGGGGTAATATATTATATTATAAAATTTATAATATTGGATAATATATTATGTTATAATGTGTGATATTTGTTAGTATTTATAAAATATGTAGTAATTAGTTTAGGTGATGTTTAGTTGTATTAGGTCTAAATTTTATAAAAAGTGTTGAGAGGGGAAATCAATTTTGGGTCCTAGTAAGTGGTGGTATTTTATATTTGGATAGTTTGTTTTTTTATTTAATTTTTGGGCTTATATAATTTGGATAAGGGTTGGTTTCATCTACTATTATTATATTTTTGGGGCTTATGACTTGTTCTCCTCTTTGTAGATTAGACTACTCTAGGGATTTGAACTTGAATCTCTTTCTTTACACAATACTTCATATCATGACAATCACCAATGGAACTACACCCCTTAGCTACTTTTTTAAATATCATAAAATATTTAATTATACAATAATTTTATTAGATTTGTAAATTATAAAATTAAATAATCATAAATAATATTATGCCCTTTTGACTCAAGTAACAATGTTATTTTTATATTACATAGCATTAATATGTATACAAAAGACAATATTGAGGAGGAAATTGTTCTATACAAATTTACAACGCTATTATAAATGTCAGTAGCATCTAATTGTTTATTAAAAAAATTATAATATAATTATAATTTTTTTCTTTAAACAAAAATAAAAATCACAAATAATAAATGAGATTTGAAATTAAATTTAAAATGAAGTTTAGAAATTTCAAGCAATTTTATCAACAACATTTAGAAACCTTTTATATTAAAAATAATTTCATTTCTCTTTATATCTATTTTGTATTTTACTCATATATATTTTAATTTTTGCCACTTTTAATAAGCCTTTAGATGTCCATTAAAAATAAAGTATATTGTACACTTTCTTTTATTTTCATTGTTTTAGATTTTCTTTCTTGTTCTTTTCCTCTTCACCTTTATAGCCTTGTGAATAGGATGATTCATAAAAATGCCTCCAAATGGAATATATCTTGACACAAATTCTCCTTATCCTTTTCTATTAGAGGTTTTACTTTTTATTTGAACTCATCCTCATTCACATTTTCTCATTCATTACAAAGCAAAAACTTTCTAGGATAACCATGGACATGTAAGTTCTCCATTAAGTCAAGTTCAAATCTCATAGGGAAGGGTTGAGGGTGGGAGCTAATTGTGGGGATTATAATGTCCCAAACAGCAGGAATACCTGAATGAGTCTCACATTTTTGTACTGATAACGTCTCATAATTTGACATATTGTTCTTCCATACCATAAATGGGTTGATATAAACCTAAACATAAACTAGTAAAGAAAAAAAATCACCAAAACATTTGTAGCTTTATTGTTTTTATTTTGATATAATTAAAATTAAATTGTTCAAAATGATCCAAAACTCGCTTATTCACAATAAACTTGAAATATGATATATTTTCTTTGTAAGCTTATGGTTCTATATTAATATGAAAATATTTACAATGTATATAGAGTATCAAAAATCTATCTTGTGTTGGGTTTCCTAGTAGGAAACTACACCAAAGACATTAGATAGTAAGTCTGATAATCCTCGAAACAAGAAGGACATGACCATAGTTAATCTGAATACAAAAATTAGGCATAACATCCCATAACATTACAGTAGCAAAATATACTAGTATCGAGGACATGTTATTACATGAGTTGTCCAACAAAAAAGAAAACATAACCATTATCGATAACATATGCAGTGTCAAGACTAAGGCCAATTGGTAGGTGCTTATTGATCAACGTTTCTTGGAGGAGGATTATGTCAAAGAATAACAACCTCCATGCACTCCATGAGATCATCCATGAGATGATATAGTAAGTGAAATTCCTCCATGTGTAGGAGAAGCTCATCTCCGCTTTCACTTGTTTCAAATAATTATTTCCCTAAGAGGTTCTTGGTATGCCAATAGAGGTAAATGGTGTGTAAATATTGGTTGTGGAAACCATGAGCAATCCCCAAGTCAGGGACCCAATTTGGTATCAAAGCCATGACTTTTGAATCAGATACATTCTCCCTTTCCTCTCTAACTTCTTGTTCAATGTCCTCAATTTCCTACGAAATGCCCAAGGGGTTTTCTCCTAAAATCTCTTAGATGAAGCACAAACTCTAGCCCTAGCTTGGGCACTCTTGAGATCTCCACTATCCCTAGCTCCTCGTCTCAAGTAGTCTCTTTAATAGGGCATATTGACAAAATGAGAGAGAAATTTCACTCAACCCAAAGCTGGAAAAAAGAGAAAACTAAAATAAAGAGAAGCAACATTGAATTTCTAGCTTGAGACAACCAAATTAACCATTCCATGGGAGAGAAGCAACAAGTAAAAAGAAAGCCAATCAACGTAAGAAAGACAATGTTCATAGGTAGGTGAAGCTCCTACCAAAATAAATTATGTGCAGTGTAAACAAGAACCACATGTTGGTTTAAGGGGGCTTGACCCAGGTTTAGAATGTAGTGCGCACCAACAAAAACCCTCAACCACTGGCCCTTTCGGTAACAACCTGCAAGTAGATCGCAGTCTCACCCAAAGCAGTTATGGGAGGTTGCAGAACCAAGTTTCTACAGGCAGAGGGATATCCGTGATGTGGCCCCCGTGTGTTCACTTATGTCTTATATCTATCTACAACTTCACATACATGAATAACTTCGTGCTAATAATTAACTTCACAGATTGGTACTTAACGCATAAACATAATAGAGAATAGTATAACATGTATTCTTCCGCGTAATTCAATAAAAAGCATGCATGATGATATATATAACAATAGATAATTAACATAGAAATATGTACAATACTTCGCCAAAAATATTATTTATTAATACAAATATTCAATACAAACGCTTCTCTGACCTGCGCACCCAGCTACAGGTGGTCTACACACTCAGTTGCAGACTCCTCCAAGGCCTCCACGCACTTAGCTGTGGGGCCTTCCTAACAATATAGACCCGAGACAAAAAATATGATCAATTTACGAATTCTATTTATGCTTCTTAGCCATCGACAAAGTATTACACTTCCTTATATAGGTTTCCTTACTACAAGACCATGGTCCACATACCATGGATCCGACAAAACAATGGACTAATACCTGTTACAAAATAAGGGACTCTGACCCACTCAAAAGCCCCTAGACACTGCACAATGTATAAAACTTCACCATCTTTGCGCGCTCCGCTCCTTAAAATGTGGAGTCTTTGACCAAAACTTGGACCAATTTGGGTTGCACCCAACACGCCCCAAACACTCATATGTGACTCGTCCTGACTCACTCAGCTGTGGTTCCTTTTATTTTAGTTGTAATTCCATTGTAGACTGCATTGTACTATTGGACTGTCTCTGCAATTTGTTTCTCCTCTCGGCGCACTTCCTCCAGCAATGCCTCTATGGTTGGATCAGTAGCCATCTGTAGTATTTATGTCTCCCTTTTCTTCAATTCTTTGAGCCTTTCATCGACTACCTGAGAAATTTTGAGGGTGTCATCCTGCCATGGCTGAGTCCTCTCTTGCAAAATTTTATTCTTCCTCCGAAGATCATCTATCTGCTTTTGGAGGTTCTTTCCTTTGGTAATATTGGCGAGCCTTTGTAAGATTGATAGGGTCTTCACTGCTGCCAAGATCTAGTCGCGCTACTTTTTCTTCACCTGTAATTCCTCCTCAATCTTCTGGACATTTGGATCCTCCTGCAGTGAGGTCCAAATCTGCATCGTGTCATCTAGTAATTTCCCACAGTATGCTACTGTGTGGTAGATGCCTTTCAATGCTTCTTTTAAGTATTTTTGCCTCTACTCCCGCACTTCTAGTGGCGTGGCTGACTGCAATGTTATTTGCAGCTCTGATATATATACTTCACACTCAAATTTTATCTTTTCCAGTGTATTCTTTAATTCCTTGATCATGAGGGTGAGCTTTGTGACCTTCTCCCCTAGTGGTTCCTCCTCATGGACCTTCACATCTAAGACTGTGCTGCAAGTATCTTCGATGGATTTTTCCAATTGTTGTCATCGCTTCCATACATTGTATCTTTTCTTAGCCACCTGCTCCAGCTCCTTCTTAAGCGCAACTTTCTCCTTTTCCACATGCATCGTCAACATCGAGGTTCGTTGTTCCCGCTCCTACAACTCAGTTGTTAAACTTTGATGGAATTCATCAGCACCTGAATGGGCAGTGCAACAATATTCATGTTGATGGTCTTCCATGCTTTGGCTCGTTCTTTGTCCTCCGGTGTGTCGAACTATAGTGTCCCAACTGGCACCTACAAAATTCTAACGCCGAGTTGTGTCTCTATTCTTCGCTCTACCTACAGTGGCTGAGTTATTTGTTCTGGTTGTTTTGGTGTTTGCGACAACGCCTTCAGCTCTGTGATGCCCTATTGTACCTTAGCCAAGATCACTTTATAACAATCATCAATTATGTCCTAGGTCTCTGCTATGATCTCCTAAAAATTCTCTATGATCTCGTCGATGTCCCAATTAGTGAGGACAAGTGGTACTACACCCTTGGACTTATCTTCTTTCTGTTTTTTCCTCTTGCCCACCATAGTTGTTGGTACTCTCCTTTTGACAATAAAAGGTGAATCCTCTAATACTCCTGCATTACTTAGGGGTTCATCATGCTCCTGTTTTGTTTCCTCTGTTTCTCTATTTGCATCCTACGGGGTACCCTTTTTTGTTCCAACCACTCCACTTGGTGGAGTCATCCATTCTTTTGGCCAACATTGTACTACTACGAGAAAATCATCTTCGGTTACTAAGCATGGCAATGGGTGCCATGTCCTAGTTGGGTCCTTAATTGCCTTCACATAGGCTCTGTGGAAGTCCGCTTTGAAGTTTGCAATGTGACAATATTGCTTATATAAACTAGGTGGCAACCTTGGATGTTGATTCACCACCATGTGTAGATCCATTGACATCACCACAAAGAAAATCGTATTCTTTGTTGCGCGCGTCGGCTCTTTAGTAAACTAGAGGGAGGCATACCTTATTGCTTCACAAAAATCCACCTCGACAAACGGAAACTGCGAGTCTTCTGGCTCTTTCTACGTAACTAGCGCGATGAGAATTATCAACCAAGCATTGTGGAATGTCTTCCCCTATTCTTGTGCCTCCCTGTAATCTATCAGACATTCCTTACATATATAGGCAGCCCAGTTAAACTGGACCCCTATGCTGCACTACACAGCCAAACATACTACAACTGTAGGTACCTCGTTGGCCCTGTACTTCCTCATTATCTTACCTTCCAAGATGTGCGCGGTGAAACACACTCCCTTGTCATCAACAGAATTAATATCATATGCCCGTGACTTCTTCACTAGTCTAACATACAATAGCTCTCCTCTCTTGTTCTTAGACATATAGTAGCTCTCTTCTCTTCACAGTTAGATGCAACTTCTCAAATTCTCCAGATAACAAAGTGTAAAATGTGTCGCATGATACGGTTTTTATAACAATTTTGAATTCCCAGCCCCATGATTGGCTAAGATTTTCATTTAATGTAGGTATGGGGTTAGATACAACCAGTTGTGCTTCATAAATGCCTTTCTCCTACGTCTTTTAATGGAAATTTCCTTTTAACTGTAGCTTTTTCATTCCAATGGTCATATTTCCGACCAACTTTGATGAACCTTCCCTCATAGCACAGTCACCTTTTCTTTGTCACATTTCTTTCGAACTTCATCATACTTTTGAGTATCGTGCAGTAATCTTCCTTCGACTAAGTCCCTTTCTACAAAGTATTTTATAGTCTCGTGCCCACTTTAAACTGTAGGTGGCACTAAGACTTTCCTCCCTTGTGAAGCTCCAGGGACAAATTCATCCTTGTATATCTTCAATTTGCTACCGTTCACTCGTCCCGGAATCAACTGACCATTCAACTTCACAAGCTGGACTACACCACCATCAGGGATGTGCTTGATGATATATGGTCCTAACTAGTGTGTTTTAAATTTTCCTAGGAATTTCCAAAATTTGTTGTCATATAATAATATGAGATGTCCTTCTCAGAATGTCTTTTCTTGATATGCCTGTCATGCTAGTATTTCTCCCTTTCTTTCTGCACTTGTTGATGGAACCTTGTATGAACCTATCTTCTTCTAGAGCTAGTATCTACGACATCCTTTCCTTCATAATGTCAGGGTATGTCATATCTCTGACAACTGCAATTCTCAAACTTGGCACAATGTATTCCATAGGCATAACAACCTCTTGTCCATATACCAACCTAAACGGTGTCTGCCCCGTCAATTTCTTGCATGTTGTTCTGTATGCCCATAACACCCTTGGAATCCTTAAATCCTAGTCATCTTTGTTCACATTGCATACCTTGGTCAATGCATTCTCCAGAATTTTATTGAAAGCTTCCACTGTTCCATTTTCCTGAGGATGATAAGGAGTGTTCTTCTGGTGGTAATCCTAAAATTCCTCAGTTAGTGCTTCAATAGTCTTGTTCAAGAAATGTATCCCTTGGTCACTCGTCATAATTTTCAGACAGCCAAATCTAGACAATATATATTCAAAGATGAACTTCGTAGCAGTTTTTATGCTGCAATCCTTAACTGGTTGTGCCTTGGCCCATACTATCAAATAATCAGTTGCAGTGATGATATACCTCGCACCAGTCTTATTTCCTAATGGAATGATAGGTCCAACAAAGTCAATAGCCCATTTGTCAAAAGCCTGCAAAGTTACTTGTCATACTAGCAACATCTCATCTCTTCTAGATGACCTTCCTGTTCTTTGACATACATCACATGCTTGACAAAATTCTTTTGCATCCTTATGTACTGTGGGCCACCATAGTCCAGCTCTCAATATTTTCTTCGTGATGGATTTTCCTGCATAGTGCCCACCTGCGACTCCTCCATGAGCTTTTGTCAGAATACACTGTCGTTCGTGTTCAAGGACGTATCTACGTAGTACTTCATCCGGTCCTATTTTTTACAAGTGTCCAACAATCAATGAGAAATCAGTCGCTCGAACTAGTAACTCCTTTTTTTCAATAGTGTACTCTGCAAGCACCATTCTTGTGGCCAGAAACTTAATAATATCCGCAAAGTGATCATCTGTGACTCTAATTGCGAATAGTTGTGCATCGGGTAGGTTATCTTTGATATTTGTGGGTTCTTCTCATGTATCTATTCTTGATTGATGATCAGGCCCGACATTCAATTTCCCTGGCTTCATTATATCCTCGATGTCATACTCCTGGAATAATAACAACCATTGATAGATCTTTCCTCCTAAAACATGCTTATTCACCAAGTATTTTAGTGTGGAGTGATCAGTGGACATTTTGAAATGTGCTCCCAACAAGTAGTGCTTGAACTTTTATAATGCATATACAATAGCTAATCCCTCTCTTTTTGTCGTGCTATAGTTCTTTTCTGCCTTGGATAGTTTTCTGCTTGCAAATACTATGATATGATCAATTTCTCCTACTCCTGGTTGCGCTAGCACTACACCCAATGCTATGCAAGATGCATCAACATGTACATGAAAGTCCTTCTTCCAGTTCGGGAAAACTATAATAGGCATAGTTACCATTTTCTCCTTTACTACATCCAGGCTCTTCTAGCACTATTCAATCCATTGAAAAGTCACGTCTTTCTTCAGTAATTTCTCCATTGGCGCAGTGATTTACGCGCACCCCTTTATAAACTTTTTGTAATAGCTAGTGTGTCCTAGTGTCATGTGCAATTATCTCACTGTTTTGGGTACTGGAAGGTTAATAATAACTGCAATCTTCATAGGATCCACCATTAATCCATGTTCACAAACTACATGTCCCAACAAAATACCAAATGGTGCACAAAATATGCACTTTTTCAAGTTCAATGAGATCTGGCACTGCCTACATGTATCCAACATCCACCTTAAGCTTGCCACATGCTTCTTTAATAGCCCAAAGATTGTCCAATCGTCGAAGTATACTTCCAGAAACTTGTGTATATATTCTTTGAAGGCCGCAACTACAACTCTGGAAAAGATAGCAGGCACATTCTTTAATCCAAAAAGAATCCTCATGTACTGGTAAGATCCCCACTCTATAGAAAATGTCATTTTATGTCTATCTTCTTGTGCAATTTTGATCTCATGGTATCCTAAAAATCCATCTGTGAAAGAATATGCCTCTTGTCCTCCTACATTGTCCAATACTTCATCTGTACATGGTGTAGGGAAGGGGACATGCAGGCAAGCATCATTGAATTTCCTTAGGTCAACACAAATTCAGATTTCCCCTTTTTCCTTCTTTTCCTGAACCACCATGGGACTTACCCATTTAGACTCTTCAACATGTTGGATTATCCTAGATGCTAACATTTTGTCTAGTCCTTCTTTCACCTTCTCCTTGTATTTTGGATTTATTCTATAAGGTCTTTGCTTGACAGGCTTCACATCAGGCTTCAGAGGAATCCTCATAACTCCCAAATCCCCTACTATGCCCTTCATATCCGAAAAATTTAGTGGGGAATAACTCATGATATTCATGCAATAGATCTACTATCTTGCTGACTATGTCTTCATCCCAGTAATCTCCTATTGTTGTGTACTTCATTTCAGTCTCTGACCCTATATTCGCGTTCTTTGTCTTCAATGGATTGGTTATATCAATCATCTCTATCTCAGGTCCATTTACTTCATGATGACCTTCCGATTCTTTGATATCAATATTGCGAGGATATTCATCCTGTTTTGCAGTGATATTATAGAATTCCATGACATTACGTATCTATGCAGCCCAATCAGGTTGCCAAATAACTGGGACTTCGTTCTCAAAAATATTCTTCTTAACTATATTCAAATGTGCATCTATATGTGGACATTCATCTTCAAATCTGAATGTCATTAATAATCCATCAACCATTTCTGCCCAGCTAGCAGTACCATGTCAAAGCTCTGTTTCTAGATACCAATTATGAGGAATTGTTTCCAGGGTATGGATGAAGCCATGCACCCATTCTTCTCGCAGAATTTCTTCCCAAGCTACCATACAGAGCTGTATGCGGTCTCTAGGATCAATCTGGCCATCATACTTGTCTACGAGCTTTGTTTCTACTTGACCAAACCTTACCCACACCAATATTCTACATTGTTTCCAGTATCCCATATTCCTCTTATAAGTACCCCACCATCTAACAGGAGTAGCCCTCAATGATTGATCCAGAGCTAACAATCTCTGACATTCGGGTGCCTTTCTTTCATAATCTCTAAAGAAACTATTTATATTACCCAAACCATCATATAAAGGCAAATCACATACCTTAGCTATCATACAACCCACTGCTTTAGTGATCCATGCACATCGACTTGTAGACACTTCATGCAACCTGTTTTTCCAGTTCTCTAATTCTTCTTCTAAATATGAAATGTAGGAACTATCTTGCTCCCAAGTCAATTTTCCATCTACAATAGGGTTAATCCATTCTTCTGCTTTTGTTTTTATTTGAAAAATGTTGTCGATGTCATCCATGATGTACTCTTCTATGATAGGTTCAGTATGCGTCGCTCCCTCCATTGAATCTAATGGAACAATAACTCTTATATTGTTGCTCTCAAATATCATTTTCCTTTTCTTCAAGTTAATTATAGCCATGTTAGTGAATGCCCAATCCAATCCATGCAATGCGGGGTAGGGATTACTATCATCCATAATCTCAATCACTTCAAAGTCAGTGGTAGTGCACACTCCATCAATCATTACCGTGATACCTGAAAATCTTCCTAGAGGAACAATCTTCTGTTGATTCTCCATTTTTAGCTAGATAGTTGACCATTGCAGCTTTGATTTACCCATCAATTCCCAAGTTTACTCCAGATATACATTGCATCAAATCCTAAATCCAATATAACTTGATCCATGTCGTATTATCCAATTTGCACTGTAAGCCTCATCTCCTTTCCAATCTTCTTCTTGTGTCTATGTAGATTATTCACTACGCGCATCCCACTCTACGGTACGTATTTAGAAGCACAAAAGTCTATCAATTCCTGCAATCCCTCTACGACCTTCTGATTTCTCAGCAACTTCATGCAAGTCTGCAGAAAAGACATCAAGATATCTGGATCCACATCTTGTATCGCAATTGGTACTATCTCACAGTTATCCTGTTGAGTCGGTTGCATGGTAGAGGTCGAGGTGCCATCATCCATAAAGCTTCACCTGGACTCCATGAACACTTCTTTTTCCTTATTAATATCAAAGGCATGAGCCTTTTTAGTAGTTTTCCTTATCCATGTAGCTTCAACTTCCTTTTTCCCTTCCACTTTATCATCTCCAGTCGCAGCTCCACTTCTCATTACAATACTGATGCGTGAATAATCCTCCCTCGAATTAGTGGTCATCATTTAAATATTTGTTGCACTACTAGTTTATTTTCACTTGCATCTTCGCAATAAGGATGGGGCATTTTTCTATCACATGATCAAAAGACTTATAGTAGATGCAAGTTGTCGTAGGGTTCTAACAATCTCTTGCGAAGTGTCCTGCTTGTCCATAGTTATAACAAATAATCTGGCCACATCCTCGACCAACTCCTCATCCTCGTCCTTGAAATCCTCCTTGACCATCGTGCTGACCTGGCTCTTTGTGTCTATGTCCTTCAACTTGTAGTCTATAAGTATCAACAATGTGCTCCATCATCAAGTCATAACTTCAACAATTTTTTTCATCATGACGTATTAATCTACAAAAGTTTCAAAATATCTACTTCAAGGTCTGCACATACTTTTGTAATAGGTAGCAATCTTCAGAGCGATGTCGACCACTCATTCTACAAATCTCACACCACAAACCTAGGTTTACTTGTAATAGCCCTGGTGAAAATTCCATGTAATAAAAGTTAAAAACAATAACCATGGTCAATAGGAAACTTATTCCAACTTGAATGTTGGGAAAGACATTCTAGGGGTGTTCATTTGGTTGTTATGGCTAAGGAAATTAGCAAAGGCAATGGTTAAGGCTTTGGAAAGGAAATATGGCATTTTTGGCATATTTATTTATGAAAATAATGGAAATTAGGAGAAAAAGAAGGTGAAAAGTCACAAGTTGCATGTGAGGAGGGAAATGAAGGAAAATAATGGAAAATGAAGGAAAATAATGGAAAATGAAGAAAATAGAGGCCTCATCCATAAAAAAGGATTCTGAGGATCATTTGGTAACCTTTTGTCAGTTCAGTGTTGGAGCTCTCTCTCATACTCTTGGACACTTAGAGTTTTCTTGGAGCACTCTTGGAGGGTGTGGCATACTTGGATTCTTGAATAAATAAGGCAAAGGAAAAGCATGAAAGTGCAAGGAGGCATGAAGATCAACAACTACATCAGATTTTCTTGTAGGCACTGACTTGCATGTATGTTTCCTTCACTAGTTTTGGGCATGCATATGGTTTATTGGTTGTGATATGTCATTGACATGGAGGATTGCCTGGATTGACAGTGGATTGCCTAGCCTTACCATTTCCTAGATAGCCATGGTGATTGTGGATTTAATTTCATTGTTTATTTCTTTAGATTGGGTTGAGTTATTAGTTGCTAGAAGCCTTGGTTGGACAAATGCTATGGAAGCCCTGTAACAACTTGGGTTGAGTTACTAGTCTTGGAAGGCTTGGATGGAGACCAATCTGATGATGGTTTTGTGATGTCCGACTGTGAGGTGGAATCACAGTTTGATGGGTTGAGGTGGATGGCCTCTGGAAGCCTTGGATGAGTTTTGATTGATGTGTTCTATGATATCCCACATTCATACTTGAAATATGGCATGGGGGTGAATGGCTAAAGAGAGATTTGACTCAGCCATTCTATGGTCCGGTGGAATGTGGAAGTCCCATCCCGGGTTTGGATTTTGCATCACTAATAATGGTATTTATCCTTATATTTAAATGAGAATTTTGATGGATTATATGTAGTCTATATGACTGTACTTTCATGAGTATTTTTTGCTGCTATTAGGTTGGTTATGTATGTGTTTTATGACAACTTCCATGTGTAGCTCTCAGCATGTCTTTATTTGTAATTGAATGATCAATGCATCTATGACCTAATGGATGGAATGGCAGTTGATGCATTGAGGCATCAATGGTTCTTAGCGATTCTCAGCTAAGTATGAGACCCTTATGCTCAAAACTATGAATTACACCTGTAGATTACACATTTGCAATATGTTTGACGAAATGCCTGTCATGGCTAGTAGCGGTCTAGTCAAGGTCTTGAACCGGTATTTTCTTTAGTACTATCATTCCCATGTTATCTTACTAATTTGAAGAGTTGGATAAGTTCTGGGCAGTGACTTGGGCTCTGAGCCTAAAAAAAGTGGCTTAAATCTCGGGGTTGCTAGCACAACATTGGAAATTATGGCCCATGGTTGCTGGCAGGCAAGCCTGTGAGAGAAAATTTAGGTTGTTGGCTGCTCCCTTGCCCATAGCATGAGAACAAATATGGCCCAAGAGACATAAAACAACAGTGGGACCCATGGATAGAATTTTTGAGTGGTTGACTTGTCCTCTGAGGGTTTTGTTGATGATGCTGGATGTTTGTATGGTGCATTTCCATCGGTTCCACTTCCTTAATGTGACTTAGGAGGTTGATTCAAATCATAGTGGCATCTCGTCGCATGTTTAACCTGACTGTCCGGTTGCCTGGGTAGATGTGGGAGGAGGGTGTTACAGAGTGGTATCAGAGCATGGTTCACCCCTCGAATTGGATGGGCTATGTGTTGGTCCTGCATGCATGTCAGTTGCATGTGTGTCTCTCACACTTGCATTCCATGTGCTTGTTGCATTTGCATGATGTTGTTCATGGTGGTAGTGATGTTGTCATGTGAAATTTGAGGTGTTCTTGGGAAATGCATCGTTGTGAGTGTATCATTGGTTACATGTCGATTTATGTTGCTTACATGTATCGTTGCAGTATGGTTGGTTACATTCTTTCATGTTTGGTTACATTATTGTATGCTTGGTTGCATTTATCATTCTTGTAGGTTTGATTTCAAATATTATTCATTCATTCTTGGTCATATGTGTTTATGCATATATGTGGATGGTTATGCATTGCTTATGCATGTTCATGTTTGCATGTGGTCAAGTGTATAGTGATGTAATGATGGTGGTTGTCATGTATGAGGTCATGGTGTGTGTTGTTATTGAGGTCATGCATTGATGACTGGACCCTAGCTAGAATGACAGTTGCTTGGTTATATGCTTATGTATTATTTTTATATATTGTTATGACTATGTTATACATGTATCATGCTCATCTTTTGATCTTGCAGACAAATTATCCTCCCTAAGCTATACTAAGGTACATTGGTTTATTGTGATTTGGTTTAGCTGACATGATTTACCTTGAAGGGAGAAACAACAAATGGCTAGCAAGATGGTTGACTACAAATACTCTCCCTTTCAATACGAAGAGCAGTATGGTGTTGGGAACTCTTCCGATTTGGAAGTGAAACTGAGAAGCTCAAAGGAAGAGATAAGGAGTTGTAAGGCAAATAATGATAGAATCATACAGTCATAGGAAAAGTTAGCAGAGGTAAATGGAGTCATACTTCAGAGCTTGTCAAAATTGCAGCAATAGGGGCCACTTCGGATTAGTCATGAGTAGGAGAAGAAAACTAATGGGGCATATGGAAGTAGATTGCATGGAGGTCACCGATTAGATATAGAGGACACAATCTGAGATGGCAGATTGTTGGAATAGACACATGTATGATTCTAGTTCTTATTCAGATAGGCACTATGATCGTCATCTGTATCATCCTTACAAGACGAGTGATAGGGGATACTTGACAAATGAATTTAAGAAAGTGAAGCCATCTACTTTTGATGGGGAAATGAAGAAACTACAAGATGTAGAGGAATGGTTTGTTGGAATGAGGAAGTTCTTCAGGTTGCATGATTATTCAGAGAACATGAAAGCTAGAGTAACTACCTTCAATCTCAAAGGTGAAGTGGACATTTGGTGGAAAGATGTGAAGAATTTCAAGTGTATTCATGAAGAAGATTTGTCTTGGAGTGAATTTGAGTAGCTATTTAAGAAGAAGTACTTGTCAGAAAGGTACTTTGATGATAGGGAAAAAGAATTTTATGAACTAAAGATGGGTTCCATGACAGATGACAAGTACACTCATAAGTTCTTGGAGTTACTGAGATATGTGATTTACCTCATAGAGGAGAAGGCCAATGTTTAGAGGTTCATTAGTGGGTCACTAGTTGCATTTAAAGACAGGATTGAGTTCGATGAGCCTAGATCCTTGGAGGAGGCCATTTGAAAGCTGAAGCATTGCTATGAACAATCGAATCGCAACACTGAAAATAAGCTAAGCTTGAGAGGTAATTTAAAGAACAAAGGAAAATGGGATAAAATTGAGCAAGGCCATAGGGTATAGATAACAAGGAGAATGTTACACCACCTAAGAGGTTCAATACATTAGATAGAGGACAAGGACATCGATTTAAAGAAAATAATAAGGATGGAGGTTGGAAGCCTATAAAGTTTTGGACTTGTGGCAAAGATCATTGCAGGGGAGATTTTCCATAGAATCAGGGTGGTAGACCTCAAATATATAGTGCACGAGAGGCACAGACTATTGGAGATGTTGATCAGAGTATTCCACGTATCTATGTAGCCTTAGATAACAAATAGGCAAAGCATCAGATGTTTATCATCGAGATGGATGGTAACTTTGTGATTAAGTTATTTCTATTTTGATTGACCCTGGATATAGTTATAGCTATGTTGGTCCTGACTTGTTGGATAAGTGTGGATTGAATAAGGAGTTTCATGAACATTCTTGGTTAGTGCAACTGGATACAGATACAAAGAAGTGAGTGCATCATTGGGTAAGAGCTTGTGCATTTGACTTAAATGGTATGCCTATAGCAGCACATTTGAATGTATTACCGTTGGGATCATACTGTATGTTATTGGGCATGGATTGGTTATATCTACATATAACCAAGGTAGACTTCTATGACAGAGCTATAGAGTGTATTGATGACAATGGAGAACCAAGATGTAGAAATTCTCACTGTAGGTTAAACTGATTATGCAATGTACTAAAGAAAATTACTTAATCTACTTCTACAACCAAACTTGCGGAAGGTTAATCGATTTTGAGCAAGATCAACCAGAACACACATAACAAAGAAGAAGATTCAATCACACATGAAAAATAGAAGAATACTCTGGGGAAAGCCTCAGCTAAAAAACCCCGCTATCTGTATTATCATACAAGTGGAAATATCTCAGGATTACACAAAGCTTTAGCTCTCAAGCTATCCAGCTCTCAGTACAATCCCTCACTGTTGCTCATAGACAGAATAGACAACACATATGCCTTCCTTTAGTCCTCCAAGAATCCTATTTCCTTGTGCAGTTTCTCTTGGGTCCTCCAGCGAAAACCTCTGTGATTCTCACCTCACACACAACACTGAACTCTGAAATAACTACGCAATCCTGAAGGTGTTGATTCCTTCTGCATGGATGAATTTCTTTGTTAGGAAAAATCCTCCAACTAATAGCACAATGTCCCTGTCTTTAATCTCAAATGGGTCTTTCTCTGAACTGACATGCATGAGTTATTTATGAGAGAATATTCAGTTATTTGGAGAACACTAGTTGCATGCATGCATGCATTAACTGATTGAACTCACAATTAGTTCCACAAACTATTTGGAACTAATCTAACTGGACTTAACTCAGTTAACTGAGCTAATTAATTACAACTCAAAGACAACTCATCCTTATCTCCTTAATTAAGGGATAACTTCCTAAATCAAAGGGATCACTGTTGCATGTCTTCACAAAGACTTCATGTTTGATTTTCTCCAACTAATTAACTCAAGATGAATTAATTAATTATTTTTCAAAAAGCTAGTGAGACTAAATTTTAATTTTAATTCTCAATTTTGATTCAAGGACAAATCAAAATTGGAATATATCCTGAAATATTATTTTTAGCATTTATGTTTTTTTCTATTTCTAACAGAGTTGGAGTATATCTTGAAATGATATTTATAGCAATGTTATTTATAACATTTCTATTTTTAGCATTTCTTGTTGCTATTTTCAACACTTCCTCTTAACAAGAAAGGCATTCAACTCGAACCCAATCTTGAACCTTTGGAATGTTATGCATGCAACACTTCTCTCAAGTGTTGTTGTTGTAGCAACTCCAGAAACAAAAAATATTCAACCTAAATCAGAATGATGCCTCTGTCATCAAAGTCTCTCACTGATATTGCCTCTGTCGACTAAAAACTCTGCATCTATGTGCTCTTCAGTATCTGACTGCTCCAACCTCTGTCACTTTGATCTCTAACTACATCAATCACACTGATTCCTCCCGTTGCATCCGTGCTGCTACTGGTTCTATCTCCCAGCGCTGCATCCACACTGCACCTCCTCTCATCATGTTGCAACATGCTGACTGCAACTCAGTTACTGAGAAGTAAGTAACTGATCTCCCAACCGACCTCCTTGTTGGGCTAGAAACACCTTCTGATGCTGAAGCTCCCTCTACCGCTCCATCCACATCTGTCTCTACCCACTCAGCCAGTCCTGCTACTCCTCGTTGGGGCTCTCGTAGCAAGGTCTAATCAAAGAGGCTAGGTACCTCAAGGATCCTGCCCCTATTTCATCCTTCTTGGAACTATCACTTCACATTGCCCCACCTCACACCTGGAGGTATGGCTGCATGTGATCCCTCTGCCCACTTGGATCGAAATTTACCCCTACTGGAGGTCTCTGCATGAGTGGATGCCTCCACTCGATCTCCTCTCAGCTTCTCTAGTTGTGGCTACTCCACAACCTCCTGAAACTGCATCACCAATTGTGGCTCCTCCACAATTGTCTGAGACTTCTTCTCAGGCTACATGTTGAGAGGTAATGTACTCTCCCTCTCAACCACCAAGTCTCCAACATTTGCCTTGCTCCTCAAGGCCTTGCATCCATCTTGAACCTCAAGAGCATATAGATTCTTGATTCATGAATCGATCTGCTTCACCTATCTCATGGTGATGTGTCTAAGGAAAACCTTTCCCTTACTAAAGACAACATCTTATCCTTTGTCCTCCAACATCATGATCGATACCAAGTTCTTCTTCAGTCCTAGCACATACTTCACATCTGTCAAGGTAATGAGAGCTCCATGCTCCCTCTGAAAATCAACCGTGCCCACTCCTGAAACACTATAATTTTCATCATTACCCATCTCTATGCGCATCTGGAGGTCTTTCTCCTCCAAGGTACTGAACAAACTCTTATTGTCGGTCATGTGGAATGAAGCTCCACTGTCAAGAAACCAACCACAACCCATCATCAATGAAACCATGCATGCGATGAGGGTAAAATCCAATTCAAACTGAGAGGCCAATGCCTCACCTTTAGATCCTTCCTAGGATCCCTTCTTGGACTTCTTCAATGGACAATAGTTGCATAATGGCCCACCTCATGACAATTAAAGCATATCACTTTAGATTTGTCAATATTCTTCCCACCATGGGAAGAACTCAATTTGGAATGAGAATCCTTCTCCTTCCCTTTCCTTGCCTTACTAGCTAAGGCTAGATTTTCTTCATCCTCCTTGGATGAATAACCATCTCTGGTGCTCCTCTTGATCTCCTCTTATATCAGATCCGACCACAGTCGTTCCCAATTTGGTAGTGTCTCTTTTCCATTCACTAAGTCCTGGTAGCTATGCCAGCTCTTAGGAAGACGAGGAAAGCAAGACTCACCATGTCATCATCAGCTGTCATGATTCCTACACTTCCAAGCTCATCTTTGCAGGTGGTGAGCTTGTTCAGATATGTAGAGATCTTGTCGCCACTTTCACACTTGATTTTTCGAAGCTTGTCCTTTAGCGCCAGCTTCAACTGGTCATTGTTGTTCTGATATAGATCCTTCAATGTCTTCCACATAGAAAACGGAGTCTCCTTCCCATGGAGACTCGAGACAATATGGTCTCAAACTCCCTCCAGAAGAATCCTCCTTTCTCTCACCGCACATTTCTCCCATTCAGCCAATTCTTAGGCATTAGATGTTATTGGCTTGGGGATTTCTTGATCAATGAAGTCTTCAAACTGTTGTCCTCTAATACCGCTTCCATACGATCCTTCCAGGCTCTTTAATTCGAGATGCCATCCAGGGCATACTCGAGTCTCAAGCCATTGAACGCCATTGGTGAACTTTGAGATGTGATAAGAAATCGATTTTGTACCTACAATCAAGAACTTCAAAACTTCGAACTTCTCCCTTCTTTGTATATTGTTCTCCACTTTGATCACCTTTGCTCTGATACCATGTAGAAATTTCTCTATAGATCAGCTAGCTCCGATACCATGTAGAAATTCTCATTGTAGATTAAATTGATTATGCAATGTACTAAAGAAGAATACTTAATCTACTTCTACAACCAAACTTGCGGAAGCTTAATCGATTTTGAGCAAGATCGACCAAAACACATATAACAGAGAAGAAGATTCACTCACACATGAAACACAGAAGAATACTCTAGGGAAAGCCTCAGCTAAAAAAACCTTGCTATCTGTATTATCATACAAGTGGAAATATCTCAAGATTACGCAAAGCTTTAGCTCTCAAGCTATCCAGCTCTCAGTACAATCCCTCACTACTGCTCATAGACAAAACAGACAACACATATGCCTTCCTTCAGTCCTCCAAGCCTCTTATTTCCTTGCACAGTTTCTCCTGAGTCCTCCATCTGCAACCTGTGTGATTCTCACCTCACACACAACACTGACCTCTGAAATAACTGCACAATCATGAAGGAGTTTATTCCTTCTGCATGGATGAGTTTCCTTTATAGGAAAATTCCTCCAACTGATAGTACAATGTCCCTATCTTTAATCTCAACTGGGTCTTTCTCTGAACTGACATGCATGAATTATTTATGAGAGAATATTTAGTTATCTAGAGAACACTAGTTGCATGCATGTATGCATTAACTGACTAAACTCACAATTAGTTCCACAAATTGTTTGGAACTAATCTAACTAGACTTAACTTAGTTAACTAAGCTAACTAATTACAACTCAAAGACAACTCATCCTTATCTCCTTAATTAAGGGATAACTTCGTCAATCAAAGGGATAATTGTTGCATGTCTTCACAAAGACTTCATGTTTGATTTTCTCCAACTAATTAACTCAAGATGAATTAATTAATTATTTTTCAAACAGCTAGTGAGACTAAATTCAAATTTTAATTCTTAATTTTGATTCAAAGACAAATCAAAATTGGAATGTATCCTGAAATGCTATTTATAGCATTTCTATTTTTTTCTGTTTCCAACAGAGTTGGAGTATATCCTGAAATGCTATTTATAGCATTTGTAGTTTTAGCATTTCTTGTTGCTATTTTCAACACAAGATTCTTACAAGGTAACAAGAAGGCCACATAAGTTAGGATGGTCACAGCTATGTAAGCAAAGCGTAACCGTAGGAAAGGGTGCATGCTATTCAGAGTACACATTTCTAGTGATAAGGGTAAGGGGGTTGAGAATGCAGATGTGTTGAACAAGCACCCGGTTTTGCAGTAGTTAATGGATGTATTTCCTAAGGACATTACAGAGTTTCCACCTTACAGGGAGGTAGAATTTTATATTGAGTCAGTGCTAGGGGAAGCTCAAACATCAAAAGCAACTTATAGGATGAGCACACCCAAGTTGGTAGAATTGAAGCTACAAATGAAGGAAATGTTGGACAAAGGATACATTAGGCCACGTGTATCACCATGGGGCACATCGGTCTTGTTTGTAAAGAAGAAATATGGTACTCTCATATTATGCATTGATTACAAGTAGTTGAACAAACAAGAACAGGTACCCTTTGCTGAGGATTGATAATTTGTTTGATCAGCGAAAGGGAGAAGCAATGTTCTCTAATATTGACTTGAGATTGGGATACCATCAGGTATGCATTAAGGAAGAGGATATTTTTAAGGCTGCGTTGAGGACTAGGTATGGGAATTATGAGTTTGTTGTTGCTCCATTCGGTTTGACTAATGGTCCAACTACATTCATGTGTTTGCTGAATAGTGTGTTGCGTCCTTATTTGGACAAGTTTGTTATTGTATTCATTGATGACATATTGGTATATTCTAATAATGAGGAAGAGCATGTCAAACATTTAGCAGCAATGTTGAGATTTCTAAGAGAGCATTAGTTGTATGCTAAGCTTAGCAAGTGCAACTTCTTTCAGATTGAGGTACACTACTTGGGACATGTTGTCTCCAAGGAAGGCATAACAGTAGATCCATAAAAGATAAGGGCCATCATGGAATGGTAAGCTCCTAAGAATGTGTATGATGTGAGATCCTTCATGGGTTTGGCAGGCTACTACAGGAGGTTCATCAGGAAGTTCTCGTAGATCACTTATCCTATCACATATTTACAAAGAAAAGGTAAGAAGTTTGAATGGACAGAGGAATGTGAGGCTAGTTTTGAGCAGCTCAACCAGTTGTTAACACATGCACCAACGTTGAAGATTGCAGACCTGGACATAGAGTTTGTTGTGTGCATAGATGTCTGCAAGAGAGGACTTGGTGGAGTCCTTATGCAGGATGGACAGGTAGTATGATATGAGTCACAGAAGTTGAATGAGCACGAGCAGAACTATCCCACGCATGATCTTGAGTTGGAAAAAATTATACATGCACTAAAGATGTGGAGACACTATCTTCTGGGAAGGATGTTCACATTGATGAGTGATCACAGTGGGTTGAGGTATCTATTTGACCAACCAAATCTGAATGCTAGTGTTGGCTTGTATGGGCCTGACCCAAGTTCAGAGGTGATTTAGCTAAGACAATCCCTGTACTTCTGGCCCTTTCGGCAATAGTCTACGGAGCGCAGACTGAGGTCTCACTCGAAGTAGTATGGGAGGGTGCTAGAACTAGGTTTTCACACCCTGGGGATGTCTGATGAGCCTTTGGTGGTTTGCGGTTTGACCCTTCACGCACGATACTACGTGCACTTGCTATCCCTTCGCAACCTGCGATGTTGCTTTCGTGTAGCTCTACTCGAGGTGCAACCCATATAATACCCCAGTCCCTTGCTATTTGATCTATTATTAACCGATTACTTAACTTATTGGTGTAAGACTAATGATTATTACAACATATTCAGCAATCATATCAATGCGCGCGATAAATAAAATAGTATAAATGTAAAGAAGGCAATGCACAAGCAGATACATAGAAATAGGAATCAAATTCTCTTTATTATTCTTCGATTAAGGTTACAGACATGACACCGCCCTGGGCACTCAGTTGCAAGGGTCCGCGCACTCAGCCGCGGACTCTACTAGGCCTCCACGCACTTAGCTGCAGAGCCTCTCCCTACTACTACGACCCAATACACTTAAGACTCCTACTCTATGCTCGAATCATTCGTATTCCTTCCTCTCCTCTCCTCATTATCTATTTTTACAACTTAAAGCCTCGCTCTTATTTATATAATCCCATGGTCTGTGGACCATGGGTAGGCCGACATGACTTTACATTACATTACAATACTTTAGGGCGGACAACCCTATGACTTAAACTATATTTCGCGCTCCGCGCCCGCAATTCGCGGAGTCTTACAAAACCTTTGACCAGAACTTGGAATTTAAGCCCCAAAACATGTTGTAGGGGGATTCCATGCCCAACAAGTCCCCAACACAATCATCGTGACTCGTCCCGAGTCACTCTAATGTGTGGCGATCTTGGCACGGAGCCCTTCCAATTGGTCTTGTATTGCTTGGAGGTCCACGACGCCCTGTTTTGCGGTTTGTTGGACCTGCGATATTCTTGCTTCTGAATCATCCACGACTGAATCATGTCCTTACCTTGGTACCGGCATCTGGTGCATGTGTTTATAGTCATGCGTCCTTGTCCGGCTCCTCGAGTCGCAAAGACTATGCTTTGGCCAGTTAGTCAAAGAGTCGGCGCACCCGTGTAGGGTTTCAAGCAGTTGCTGTTTACTTTTCCTGGGAAGGGTTGTCCATTGAGTTTGACTAGCTAGACCGCGCCTCCGTTTATGACCTCCTTTACCACATATGGTCCTAGCTAGTGCATTTTGAATTTTCCCGGAAATTTTTCAAACTTACTGTCATACAGTGGTACTAAATCATTTACCTTTAAGGTGCTCAACTTGATATGGTGGTCATGCCAGGCCTTTTCATGCTACTTTTGTACCTGCTAATGAAAGCCAGCCAGAAACCATTCTTCCTCGAGTTTTTCTAATTGCGCAAGCCTTTCTTCTAGAGCTTCGCGGCCTGTCATGCCAATGAGCACTACTATTCACAGACTAGGTACGATGTATTCCATCGACATGATAGCTTTCATGCCATAGACTAACCGGAAAGGTGTCTATCCCATCAATTTCTTGCACATTGTCTTGTACGCCCATAACACAACAGATACGCACAGGTCCCAGTGATTCCACTGTGCATTACATACTTTGGTCATTGCAATCTCCAATATTTTTTTGAATGCCTCTACTATCCCATTAGCTTGTGGGTGGTACTGTGTGCTTTTCTAATGATATACCTGGAACTCTTTTGTGAGCGTGCTGATGGTTTCATTCAAGAAATGTGTTCTGCGATCACTCATTAAGATTTTTGGACAGCCAAATCGTGTCAACGCGTTTTCGAACAAAAAATTTGCAGCCGTAGCGGCCGTGCAGTCCTTGATCAGCTGTGCTTCCACCCATCATGTCAGGTACTCTATCGCGGTGATGATGTAGCGCGCACCCATCTTTCCCTGAGGTTTGATCGGCCCACAAATTCTATTGCCCATTTCTCAAATGGCTGCAGTGTCATTTGGGGATTTAGTGGCATCTCGTCCCTTCGTGATGGTTTTCCCTTCCTTTGACATATATCGCAGGCCTTACGGTGTGCTTTCGAATCCTGGTGCAGGGTCGGCCACCATAACCCTGCAGGAAGAATCTTCTGTGCGGTTGCACATCCTGCATAGTGTCCTCCTGCAATGCCCCCATGTGCTTCCGCGAGGATCTAACCTCGTTCAAATTCAGGTACGTATCTTTGCAATATCTCATCGTTGCCCATCTTGTAGAGGTGCTCCGCAATGACAGAAAAGTCTGCCGCACGCACCACCAATTCCTTCTTCTGTTGGATTGAGTATTCCTTCAGCGTAGTCCCTGTTGTTAGAAAATGGATTATATCTTCAAAGTGTCTGTCCGTGACGCACACTGCAAAGAGTTGTGCATTAGGTAGTCCCTCCTCCAAATTTGTTGGTTCCTCACCCGTCTGAATTTGTGACAAGTGGTCTGATCCTGTGTTTAAACGTCCTGGCTTGACTATGACCTCAAAATCATATTCTTGAAATAGTAAAAGCCATCTACATATTCGCCCCCCAACACAAGCTTGTTCATTAGGTATTTCAATGCGAAATGGTCGGTGTCTATCTTAAAATGTCCTCCAAGTAAATAGTGTCGGTATTTTTGGAGCGCATACACCATTGCCAACCCCTCGCATTTGGTGGTAGAGTAGTTCTTTTCTACTTTGGGCAATCTTCGAGTCGCAAACGCGATTGGGTGATCCACACCCTCCACGCCCTCCTGAGTGAGTATGGATCCCAACGTGATAAACGACGCATCCACATGTACATGAAATTCCACATCCCATTTTGGGAAGACCAGGATCGGAGCGGAGGCCAGTTTCCCCTTCTGGACATCCAAACTCTTCATGCAATCATCATTCCAACAATATGTAACATCTTTTTTCAATAGCTTTTCCATCGGCATGGTTATTTGGGCATAACTTTTGATGAACTTCCTATAGTATCTAGTGTGTCCCAAGGTAGAGCATAGTTGTTTAACACTTTGAGGTGCTTCCAAATTTAGGATAAGGACAATATTCGCAGGGTCCACCATCAATCCTTGTTTGTAGACCACATGTCCCAGCAGGTTTCCAAAGGGAACGAGGAATGTGCACTTCTTAAGGTTCAGCACAATTTGGTGTCGGTGGCAAGTATCCAACATCAAGCGTAAACTCGCCACATGATGCTTAACTAATCCAAAGACAATCCAATCATCCAGATAGACCTCCAAAAGCTTGTGGATGTATTATTTGAACGCGGCTACCACGATGCGCGAAAATATAGCTGGCGCGTTCTTTAGTCCAAACGACATAATGATGTACTGAAAGTAGCACCATTCTGTTGTGAAGGTAGTTTTTCTCCTATCTTCTAGTGTGATCTTGATCTGAGGTACCCTGAGAACCCATCCGTGAATGAGTATGCTTTCTGACCACCAACATTCTCCAGTACTTCATCTATGAATGGTGTTGGGAATGGATCGTGTACACATGCGTCATTCAGCTTCCTGAGGTCTACGCATATTCTTAGTTCCCCCTTCTGTTTTTCTCCTGTACTACCATAGGACTCACCTAATCGGATTCTTCCACTAGTTCAATAATTATGGCTGCGAGCATTTTGTCTAATTCGGCACAGACCATTTCTTTATACTTTGGATTCAAGTGGTAAGGCTGCCACTTAACTGGCTTCGCGTCGGGTTTCAGGGTGATCTTCATCATCCCTAAATCACCAACGATCCCTTTTAAGTCTGTAATTTTGGTCAGGAACAAGTCTTCGTATTCGTAGAGTAACTCAGCAACCTTATCGACTGTGGCATCGTCCCAATAGTCCCCAAGCGTTGCGTACTTCGGCTCTGCCTCCGTTCCAATGTTGACCTGCTTCGTCTTTAGTGGTGCGATGATGTCAGGGTCTTCAAGTGATGGTCTGCGAATCTCGCGGCAGCCTTCTGTTTCTGAAATGTTAATGTTTCATGGGTCCTCATCACCCTCCTCAACATTTATATTCTAACACTCTAGTGCACTGCTTAAATATGTGTCGCCCATTCTGGTTGAAGTACTCCTGTGGTATTTTGAAGATAGCGGCCTTTACTGCTTGTAGCGCATCGTCGACAGTATCTGACCAAAGATCTTCGAATGTGAAGGTTAACAATAATCCTCCGCATAAGACATCCCATTCGCCTGTACCATGGCAGAGCTCCATCTAAGTATACCAATTCATAGGTATGACATCCAGGGTATGGTAGAATAAATGTACCCATTCAGGCTGTGGCTCTTCCTCGTAGACCTTGGTCCATTTCGCGAGATGAGTGCATGGATCATCTCATCCATCATATTTGTGTACTATCCATATTTGTGGTTTCCCAAATCGTAGGCGCATCATTCTTCTGCAACCGCTTCAGTCCTCAAAACTTCCTTTATGCGTACCCCACCATTGTGAGGGCATCACGTGCAGTGCCCACTTTAGCAAGTCAAACCGCTGTTGTTCTGGTACTGCACTTTCAAATTTGCTCAAGAATTCATCCATCGCTGACAATCCATCATATGTTGGTAGCTCCCTTACCTCTGTTTTCACGCAACATAGTGATCTAACCATCATGTCACAATTCAGTGTTGTTACTTCGTGCAACCGATTCTTCCATCATTCTACTTCTTCGTCTGAATCTGAAGCAGGGAAAATTTTAAGAACCACCCTAAATTTATATGTATAATAAATGGGCGAATCCCCATGATACATAGGAAAAATGGGTGGCGATTTTATCAATAATATAATATGTATATATAATTTTTTTGGCAAATCTCTCACCGGATTATATTATCTTGTAAAGTCATGGCGAATCTATCACTAAATTATAAAATCTTGTAAGATCTTGGCAAATCTTTCACTAAATAATAAAAGGTGAAGTCTTGGCAAATGTTTTGTTAAAGTATGAAACCATATATGATAATAGGAAAACATATTCATTAAATTGTAATAATATACTAACATACATGTTTGGAAAAAAGAAACATAATTTTCTCTTCCTACAAGCAATGTTGCAAGTTTCAATGGCCATGTTTGTCAAGGTTCTCACTGTACACTCTTTCATATCCTTCTATTAGTTTTGATAATATTCCACAACAAAGTTCTTATAGGTGTTGATCTTGACCACCAATTATGTCAAGGTAGGAGAGATTAATCTTTTCTCTACCACTTTTGTCAAGCTATCAAATTTCTTTCTTATTCCATAGAGTCCAACTAGGAGATAAAAAAAAAACATATTTTGTACCATTTTTGTCAAGCTATCAACTTTCTTTCTTATTCCATAGACTCCAACTACGAGATTAAAAAAAAAAAAGAAGAAGAAGAAGAAAGAACAAAAAAAAAAAACCATTTTGTTTACCCCAACACGCCAACAAATAGTAAGCCCCAACTATATAATATAAGAAAGTAGTAGGTATCCCAAAGGCCTGAAGGGGATCTAATGGAAAGAAGTGACCGTTGTCAAAAACCTTCCAATCAATATATTAATATATACATATAGATTTATTATTATTTTAATTGGAAATCTTCAATTAAATAATAAAATTTAATTACGTCTCTCTCAATCTAAATTGCTTATTAGCATAATTCACTACCTTCATACGTTTTGCATTTTTTAACAACGTTGTAACATGTGGATTAATTTCCTTTTTGGTGCACAATCTCCGCCTTTTAGGACAATATGGTGCACTGGCCCGACCCCTATAAATCGTTACGACAAATTACGAAAAACATAGAAGATGAAAGGTTGTACAAACCAACATATTTTTCAAGCACTGACCTAACCCCTATAGATCATTACGACAAATTAAGAATAACAGAGAAGATGAAATGTTGTAAAAAGTAACATATTTTTCAAACAACTAATCTAACATTAGTACCTTAACTTTTTTATGAAGATATCATATTGAGAAAAATGGTGGGAAATCTGGGCATTGACTATCTCTCTTCTGCGAGGGTGATGCAGAAAGAATGATAATATTTCACTGTTTTGAATTTTTTTTTGTTAAATCAGAAAAACCAATATTAATGGAGATATTTGTATTTTTTACTAAATTTTGTGAAGTGACTAAATGGAGCTTTAACCATTCACTTTAAGATGTTTTTTATAATATAATTTCCTAAGTCTATTTAATATCTTCATTATCATAAAAACCAACCTATATCCATCTTAACTCCACTTCTACCACTCTTGGAGGGATTAAATCTATTTATCCCTCTCAGCACTTGGTAGACCTGGAATTAAGATGGATCTAAGCTGATAGAATTTCCCTTTTAAATAGTCTATGCTCACATGAATACCATGATATTACCATGGGTCAATGCCATGGGTTATCATAAACCTGGAGCTTAAAAACTACTATTAGTAATTTATAAATTAATAAAATATTATAATATATATATGATATAATATTATTATATATTTTAACCAAATTAAAATGTTTAAGTGACATTAAATTACAAGATCCATTTTTACCTTTGATCTACCAAGCCCGATGATCAAATATTTTTCACTCTATGCTAGTTTGCATATCACGATATTTGATCCCTCTCGGGCTTAGTAGATCTAGAGTAAAGATGGATATATGTTGGTTTAATTCCCCCTTTAAATAGCCTACATTCCATGTGAATACCATTGGTCAATACCATGTGCCATCTTTTTTTATTAATACTAATATTAGGGCTAATAATGGGTTAATAATGTTTTTTTTTGCATGGTATTAATAATAATTTGGCCCATAGGCTTCACCTAAATATAACACATTTTTTGAGTGTTCTTAAATATAATGTGACTTCTGGAGTAAATATAAAAAAATGTTTTATTTGTTTACCATACCTCTCGTTTATTAATATTTTTATTAATTTACAATACCTCTTTTACAAATATGGTATTTGGCCCATAGGATTCACTTAAACAAAAACTCTTTTTTGAGCCTTCATAAATAAAACGAGGTTTATGGACTAAATATAAAAAGAGGTTTTATTTATTTACCATACGTCTAGTTTATTTATATTTTTATTTATTTACCATACCTTTTGAGTGAGTATAAAAAGATGTTTTATTTATTCACCATACCTCCACTTTACTTATATTTTTATTTGTTTACACCCTTGCATCTATATAAGGTGACTTATGGAGTTAATATAAAAAATGTTTTATTTATTTACCATACCTCTCATTTATTTATATTTACCATACCTCTTTTATAAACATGGTATTTGGCCCATAGGATTCACTTAAATAAAATATATTCTTGAAAATGGGTGAATGGAAAGTTGTAACTCCTAATTTCAAGGGCTAAATTTACCTCTTTTACCCTCTCTCTTAAAATAAGGTGGGCTATTTGAGGTGATTTGTAAAAATGTAGTACGATACAAAATATACGCCCACTAAAAATTTAAAACCTCTTAATTTCGCCAAAGGGCGAACATTCGCCCCTAAAATTTTCCATGTGCCTCATCCTGGTAAGGAGCCTCATGTTTGTCCCTGTAATTGGGGTCTCCAAATATCCAATGGAAATAATACTATGTGAAGACAAAACCGAAAGGAAATCAACATCTTTTGTCTCCTCTGCCGATTTGGAAAGAACTGATGACGAACTCTCATCATTTGTTGTTACTGATTCGCTAGCTATCTCAGCGCATTCCCCAACTTCCCTTTTGACATACCCAAGTCCTGCCTGATGGGGTAATTCCTATACTTTGATGGGGTTGACAATGCCTTGGCCATTAATGCCAAAGTCTTTTCCTTCATACCCCATTTTCTTCAACACTTTGGAGCCAATTCTTGTGGTATGATTTACAAAAATAGTGAAATCATCATCACGAAACATACATGAATTCGGAGAACTACTTTTTACCTCACATGGTTCATGCTATAGTTTTTCCAAGGCCTCATCCTTAGCCTGCAACTGTTGTAGAAAAGTATGTTTCTCCTCTTTTTCTTCATGTAAATGCATCTTCAATTCAACATTATCTGTTTGAAGACTTTGGTTGTTGTGCTTCAGTTCTTCCAGGGCCTCTTCTGTGGCTTGCAACTGAAGCTGAAATCGCTCCTTTTCCTCTATCTCTTTCTGTAGAGTTTCATACATTATTTCCTCCCTCTTGGAAATTTTGAGCATGGTCTCGTACATCGCTTTGTCATCCTCTGTTGCTACACGTTCCATTGTTCACGCTACAATTCACATCAATGAAAAGACCGCTCTGATACCACTTGATCTAGGTCTGGGTGTGACAAAGGACCCTTCCAAGACCTTTTACTTCCGTGATGTTTTAAATTGCATTTTTAACAGAAGATAAATGCATACATGTGCATACTGTAAAGAAGAAGGAACATGTCAATCATCAACACATGAAAACGTAAGATGTTGATAATGGAGTTCATCCTGGATGAAATCCATTATCAACGTTTTATGTTTTCATGTGCTGATGATTGACATGTTCCTTCTTCTTTACAGTATTCACATGTATTCATTTATGTTCTTTTAAAAATGCAATTTCACACATCAAGAAAGTAAAAGGTCTTGGAAGGGTCCTTTGTCACACCCGAACCTGGATCAAGTACTTTGTCAGAATTTGACGAATTTTATATGGTTTTAGCACTTGCCAATGCCAAGAACACAATGGCATTGCCCGTGTCTCCATTAGAGTTCTGCATTTTTTGGCCAATTTTTAGTATGCAAGTGGAACCGTGACTATTGCAGAAACAGGGAGTGGAACCATGATCCTTGAAATTTTTCTGAGGATGTAATTTTTCTCCATCTAGGAATATAGTCAAGTTTACAGTCGTTTTTGATGGTTTTGCGTAGGGATCGCAATGGCGAGATCAAATTCACCCTTTGAGTTGCAGATTTACAGTCCACACATGGAGCAAAATATTTAAGGAATCTAGGAGGAATCTAAAAGATTCCTTGAGCCCCAGATTCTCAACTTCTCAGAATTCAGAAATTGGACAATCAATTTTACACTATTTGACGTCACAAATCTGATTATGCATTCAGATTTTTCATTTTCTCATTCTATTCTTCAGCCTCTTTTCTAAGTGGAATGCAGGTGTCAGCGTTTAAGTGTGAGCAGCCATTTCCATGCTATTGATGTCGTGAGATTGATGGAACGAACAACTTCAGCAGTTTGACACTCGCTTCTTCAGATGGCCCTTGGTTGTGACGTATATGTAGTGTGTTCATGTACTTCTTTTGCTATGCATTGTGTTGCACAGATCCATGTTTGATGTTGATGTGGGATCTTGTTTATTACTTGTTTTCGTGATTCCAACTTGATGTGACGCGGAATTGTCTATGTGATGTACTTGTTGTCATGATTCGCCATGCTATGTTTTGAGATCCCTTTGTTGTATGTTGATGGGATACTCATGTTGTCATCATGCATGTTTTGCATTGACATCCCCTTTATGTCATGTTGGCAGGATGCTCATCATGCATGAGTTTATGTCATACTAATAGGATTTCTTTTGATTGAGAGTTCCTATAGTGGAAACTCTCATGGAGCCACTCCTGCGTGAAGGCATTTTCCTTGTATGATAGCAACATATCCTCTTATGCACATCAGCATTACTGACAACACTTAATGCAATGACCTACACCATCTTGACATTGGGGCTCGGAGATGTAGTCCCTCCTAGACGAACTCCATTATCAACATCTTATGTTTTCATGTGTTGATGATTGACATGGTCCTTCTTCTTTACAGTATGCACATGTATTCATTTATGTTCTTTAAAAATGTAGTTTAACACATCACGAAAGTAAAAGGTCTTGGAATGGTCCTTTGTCACACCCGAACCTGGATCACTAGTCATACTTTTGTCCTATGTGATTTTTTATTTGGGAAAAACAATAAGTGTAAATGTAAGTGGAATTCCAAGAGTCAAATGTGGAATATGAAGAATCATTATATAAAATAAAGAAACAATAAGTCCAAGAGTCACATGGTAAGATCAAAGGTCACAAGGGGAGATGAAAATTGATTTCGTATGTTATAAATAAGCCCTCATCACTCAATGAAAGGGCTTGGTACTTGAGATTGGTAGCCTTGGATTCTCCAGTCTATTGAAAATGTAGCAAGAAAGTCTCTATTTGATTTTTCCTTGGTCAAATTGAGAGATTTCGAATTTGAATATCAAAAAACAACTTGGATGTAGTTGACTTGTGTGACATGGATTTTTTCACTGGGTGAACTCAATAAATTTGAGTTAGAGGAGTTAGAGTTCAATCAAGCATGTGTGATAACTAATATGTAGCAATCAAAGTCAGTTATATCAACTTGTTTTCAGTTAAACTAGTTATAACTATTGGATGAACTAGTGGAAGGTCAATTGTATAGTGATACTTCATTCTAAATCAATGATCATCTAGTTAAATGATCAATCAACCCAAAATAGCTAGTGCATGTAAATAATTCACATTTCCCAGCTGTGGCGGATATTCTACGACAGTGTAACATCAGTTGTAGACTACTCCTGAGTTTAAAGGTGTTCCATGAAGTTAGATGATCAACCTTGGTAATTGCACACGAATTTTGGAGGAAATTCCTAAATAATAGGGGCCTAATTTCCTTAAGCATTGCGCAAACAAACAGGGGCTCAAGAAGATGTAGAAATTGAGCAGAGAGATAACAAAGAGAATTTTTTCACTTGCATGTTGTGCTCAAATTGAGCTAGAAATTGTAATACATATTTATTGATAAGATTAGTGTAAGAAGCCATAGGGGTTTTTAACAAATTTCTTTCCCATGGAAAAAATACAATGTGAATGTGTGTTATTTCACATCACATGTTTGTGATTAATGTTCTAATTGTGAATTGAATTCTGTAAAGTAGTAGAGTAGGTCTGTGTATTGTGTTTCTGATTAAAATTTCATGAGTTGTTACAAACCTATACCATAATTTCTATATGGTATCAGAGCAAGATTCACATTAGAACAATAATTTTGAAGTTGTTTTTGAGGAGATTCAAATTAGGATCTGTTCAAAGTTAGGAAGATGACCTTCAACGGGCTAAGACTAAAGTATGCCTTGGAAGGCAACTCCAATTTCATTGCATTGAAGGATCAAATGGAGGTGGTGTTGGATGACAAGGGATTGCTAGAATACATCAAGATAGATGTTGCAAAACCATAGGCATCTAATGCACAAAACCTATCCCAATGGAAGAAAGATGTATCCAAGGAAAGGAGAATAATATTGGAGGGAGTACAAGATCTGATTGTCTCAAATATGCATGGGTAAGAAACTCCATGGGAAATGTGGAAATAACTTACAAAATTGTTCAAGAATAGTAGTGACCATAGGAAGTTGGTGATCAAGGATAAAATTAAAAATATCAAGAGAAGAAGAATGACACAATCCCACAGTATCTGAGAAGATTTACACAAGTTCATAATGAACTTGGTGGGTTTGGTCTTAATGTCATAAAAGGTGACTTGGTAAGCCTAGATCTTCTAGGCCTTCCCAACATTTGGCATAGCTACCAAGATTAAGTGAATGGGAGGGAGAAACTATGAAATTGGGAACACTTATCGTCTGATTTGGTACAGGACGGAATAAGGAATACTAATGAGACTCGTCATTGAGTAACTATATGGACCTTAATCCACCTCCTACATTACTCAAGTCAACTCTTCTCACAATTTATTACATATTTTGATTGTATTTTGTTTAATGAGATCAGTTAAAGTGAGATATTATGCCTAGTGGACTAATGTGCATTGGTTGCATGTTTGTGAGAGAAAATCATGGAATTTTGGCTAATTAAGGGTTGAAAATCGAATGAGGCAAGGAGGAGAGATTGTAGGAGGTATATCCTCCTCATTTACTCCTCCCTCATTCGAATATTCCTCCATCAATCACACTAGATCGGAGTATAAGCAGACAATTCATGGAGATCAAAAAGCAGCCAAGCAAGTGACAGTTAAAGAGCTAGTTTATATCATGTTTGGGAGCCGAGCCTCCATAGATTTAAGGAAGTCATTGGGGACCACAGTTGAAAAATGAAGAGGCCTAGAGCCTCATTAGGGTTCAAATTTTTGCTGTAAAAACACTATTCAATTTCGAGTTCAAGACTTATGGAAGACATTGTTATGTAATTTTTTGTTTTGATAATGAGAATGAGCAATTCCTTGATCCAGCACTTATTTAACTCAGAGGGATGAAGCTCTTGGGTTAGGGCCCAACCCTAGTAGCAAAGGATCCTCTTCTTCTATTTGTATGATTAGATTGAATTCATAGATTAATGGTTGAATTGTCTTTAGAATTATTTTACTACAAGTAGTGTAGATTTGATTAGCTCACTTATTAGTTTGCTTCCATTTGTGCCTTACTTCAGCAGTAGTTAAGAAGAGATAAAGGAACATAAAAAAGCTATCAGTGGGTTGTTTTAGCCTTTCTCCTTCCTTCAGGGATCATGGTTTGAGGAAATAACTCCTATGCAACCCCAAAAAGACAAAATTCTAGTTTCTCATGGAATTTAGGGTTTTTTGTACTTAGGCCAGCATTTGATCAGTTTGCAAGAGTAGGATTTAGTTATCATTTCATCCATATTCAGTCTTACATTAGATTTCATCACTATTCCATCTTATTCTGCAAGTTCTCCTCGTGCTTCAAGTAGGAAAATAGCTCATGAAATTATTCTTTCCTTGGATAATTGAAATTCTTTTTGTTTACATGATTTTTAGGTAAATGTCAATGTTTGATGCAGTGCAAGCGTTTCAGAAGTACATAGAGATTTCATTGTCGGAAAATTCATTCCAACTTCATCCATCCATGATAATTCTTTTCGTTCACTAAAACCCTCACCAATTTCATCATTTCACAAGGAAACTTCTCCAAGCTTGTTGAGCAAATCCAACCATCTCCAAACCTTGGTTTTGAGTTCTGAAGTGGTCCTAGGCACTCCCTTGCATCATTCCATCTACCAACCACCTTCCATAAGCCTTCCATCACCTTCAACACCCATCCTTTTTCTCTCGAGTGTATCCTATAGAAATACAGGGGATCCTGTAGGTTTTCAGGACATCCTGGAGAATGCATTAGGACATCCTGTAGGTTTAGCTGTAATGGCCTCTTTTGAGGCTAAATTGAGGAAAAAGCCTCTAGGAAGCTAGAAAATGTCCCCTAATGGCCTCCCCAACCTTCTAACCTTTCACCATCATCCCTAAGCCACCTGCCACATCACCAAAAGAGATTAAATTTCACACTTTCACATAAAAAAGACAAAAAGAAAAACATAATTATCTTATTCATTTACATGCACAACAGTAGAATGTTTGATGCTTTGAATTTGCATGCTTAGTACATTAGGGTTTCATACATGTTAACGTAGCATTCTTTTCAAGCACAGACTCTTAGTAGTTAGTTAGAAAATGGTGTGATTTAGCATTTGATTTCATTCTTTTTCCTTACTCTAGTAGACAAGCTTTCTCTGAGAATAGATTTCTCTTTCCCTCATTGGTAATCAAGCTTCTTTTGAATCCATAGAAGTCTAGTTTGAAAAACCTTAGTGGTCTATCGCCAGCTTAGCAGTAACAGCGAGTAGACCCATCACATTTACTTGTGTATACAACACTATCACCTCCAAGTTTGTACGAACCCCAGGTTGATAAAGTAAAGTTGGTAGTCCCAAGAGTTGCATCGTTCTTGCTACAATACTAGTGCTCATCACTTTTTGGTGCCATTGTTGGGGAGGTGTCTGAGTAATATGAGATTACTGCTTCTTTCATCCATTTCTTGTCTCTCATATTCTGTTATTAGTTACATTTCTGCAAAAGTAGTTTAGTTTTATTTCTTTTCCATTCTACATTATTTACTTTCCTTTCCATTCTACAAGTAAGATTTCATTCAAGAAATTAGTTTTCATTCACTCTACAATTTGAATTCTGCAATTATTTTCAAAGCTTGAGAAAAAACACAAAACAAAATAAAAAAACTTCTTTCATGCCTCGTAGGAATAGGGATAACTTAGGGAAATTTTTGCCAAATACCCCCACTGCTTCAAACAACCAACCTTCCCTCTTCTTTGGTGGCTGTGAATTGGAGGAACCCTTAGATGAACAACCAAAGATATTTGAGGAGCCTACAGGGGGAGAAGAAGAAGAAGAACCCATTCCAACTAACCCAATGGCTGAAAATAGAAATGACAAAGGAAATAGAGAAATAGTTGAGGGTGCCTTCCCCATCAAGGAAACTAAGGATACCAAGATGAAGAATATAAGCCCCTCTTCCCTTCCTCATTTCCTTAGCCTGAACTCAGAATATATAGACACTTTCTTGTTTGAGTTTTTGGTCATATGCAGAACCTATGATTACACCAATGATGAGTAGAAGTTGAAATTATTCCCATCCAGTCTCAAGTACACAAGTTTGCGCTGGTTCACGGGTTTACCTAGGGATAACATCACAACTTGTGCTCAGATGCAGCAAGCATTCAACAACAAATATCAAGACTGCTGCAGGTGTAAAGACACTAAAGAGGAAATTTTTAGAATGACCTTAGGTCATGATGAATCTCTAGAGGATTATGAAGAAAGATTCCCATTTAGATACAAAAGGTCCAGATGCACACTTGACCCTTAGTCATTCAAGTTAGCCCTTCTTAGAGAGGTAAGGGAAGATCTTTTGGATACCCTAAACCTATTAGCAGGAGGGGACATCTACCATCTACCCTATGAAGATATCAAGATTGTCTTTAGAAACCATTCAAGGGCAACTAGAAAAAAAAGTTAGGGGTAGTCAACCTATGGTCAATCCATCGTCTTCTAATACATCCAACAAAGGTGAAATTCAAAACATGCTGGAAGATTTCAAGAGTGAGATGCTGCAAACCCTTTCCCTACAGATGGACATTATGCACATTAAGAGAAAATAGGAGAAATCAGAGAGAGCCTTAGCCATTTTTTTCCCTAGATGCACAAGGAGGCACCTTAGGAATGAATGTCCATTAAACCTGATTGAAGTTTTCTCAGTTTGTGAAGAGAACCACTCCACAGACAAATGCCCTTCACTACTTGGACTAAAATTTGTATATCAGGGAGCTGAAGGGGTGACTAAACAACATTGTTACGTAAATCAAAGGAGACCTCATGGGCCTTGTCCATACTAGCAGGGCATGCAAGGGTCATCCCATGCATATTACAACCACAGCCAGACCACATCCATTCCCTCTTGGGGGGCCCCTTCTCATCCTTCTTAGTCTACACCTCCTCCTTGGTCCTTTGCACCTCAGTATCATTCCCAGCCGACCAGCCAGTCATTTCAACCATATGCTCCACCACAACCTCAGTAGAATGCATCGCCCCACGGGTAGAGGCTCCTATACAAAAATTCTCCATCTTTATTGCCTTCACCACCTGTTCAACCACAAATTTTGCACCCCACCCCACCTAAACAACCCCAAATGCATGCCCATCCAGATACAAACCAGGACAATAGATATGCAGAATAAGTATACAGTGGAGAGACATCCTATCCTGCTTATGCTATGGAGATTAAGGAAATCAACCTGAGATGTGGGAGAGTACTCCCGAAAAACCAACCTCTACCTCCACCTAGGGAGAGTGAGGAAGAAATAGAGGAAATCATGCCTAAACTAAATCCACCACCCTTCCTTGAGAGATTAACTCAACCAATCTAGCCTACCCCAGAAGAGATTGAACTTCCAGGAGAATTGAAAAATCTATGTGTCAAAATTCCACTTCTCTAAGCTATAAAAGATGTACATATATACAACAAGTTTATTAAGGAGAAGTTCTTCAAACATCCAGGGAGGCGAAAAAGAGATGCCCCTACCATTAATGTCATTGGACATCTATCCAACTTAATTCTAGGGTAGGTAATTTTTCCAAAGTATTTGGACCCTGGAAGCCCTGTAGTAGATGTGCACATCAATGTACCATTGTCCCACACACTTTGATTAATCTTGGGGCTACCATTAATGTGATGACCAAGGACACCATACTCAAGATCAACCTCCAGGGTTCATTAAGAAAGACCACAATAGTCCTACAAATTACAGACCGCTCCACAGTGACCCCTAAGGGAAGTTTGGAGGATGTGATGGTATCAATTGATTCTTGGGAGTACCCTGAAGACTTCCTAGTTCACTAGCCTAAGGCCAAGCTTACTAGTTACTCTCTCATCCTTGGGAGGCCCTGCTTAGCCACTGTCGATGCCTACATTAGCTGTAGGGCTGGAAATATGGCTATCAAAAATGGGCATATGTCCACACAGTTAGTCTTGTACCCTACTGCCTAGCCACCTCTAGAACATGACTTATCTTTATCGCTGGAGGAGGAAGAAGAAGACAAAGTTTATTTATCCACAACTCTATACCTTAGAAACAACCATGGGAGGAGGACAACTGGATGAAGATGATTCGATTGAACACATACTCCAAAGTCCAACTCCCAACACATTGTCTTTAGAGGAAGTAGTAAAGGAAACTCAGAACAACAATCAGATTGATCTATGCTTAACTGATTCAAACCCTACCTATGTCAAAACCATAGAATTCGGCCCTGAGAGAACATTGAAAATAAACCAATCTCTTTCTGTACACCAAGAACAAAAGTTGTGCAACATGCTAAAGGAACATCTGGATGCCTAGATTATTAGATAGTTACTTTTATTACAATACTTTGATCTAACTATTCCTGATAAGCCTCGCAAGGAAAATTTTGTTGCAATTTTTTTGTCTAGATTAACTTTTCCTAAAGGGGAGAAAGGAATGGTTGATCATCAGTTACCGAATGAACACTTATTCACCATTTCAGTTCTCTCTCCATGGTTTGTTGACATAGAAAACTATTTGGTGTTCACACAATTCCCACCGAGTTTGTCCTCCAAAGAGAAAAGAAAGATTGTGAGGAAGAGCACCCCATTCACTTGGATTGGGGGCAACCTCTTCAAACTGGACCCGAATAAAATTATGAGAAGATGTGTCAAGGAAGAGGAAGTCTTTCACATCCATTTGACCTGTCATGATGGGCCTTGTGGAGGTCACTTTGTAGCCAAGAGGACCACATTCAAGGTGCTACAAGATGGTTATTATAGGCCCACTCTTCATTAGGATGTGAGAAGATATACTAGTCAGTTTGATGGGTGCCAAAGGATGGGAAAGCCTACTCCAAGGAATGAAATGCCTCTGCAACCTCAAGTGACTTTCAAGCCATTTGACAAGTGGGGCATGGATTTCATTTGACCTATTGACCTTCCTTCTAAGCAAAATCAGTCCATTATTATGTGCACTAATTATTTGAACAAGTAAGTTGAAACCAAGGCAATCAAGGAAGCAACAGAGGGGAAGGTGGTTGAGTTCTTAGGGAAAATGTATTTTACAAGTTTGGGTACCCTAGAGAACTGGTCACTGATCAACGCAGCCAATTTACATCCAACATGATTGAAGACTTGTTAAGCCAGCACAAGATCAAGCATAGAACCTCCACTCCCTATCTCCCACAAGCTAATGGGAAATTGGAGGTGACCAACAGAGCGCTGGAAGGCATTCTGACCAAAGTGGTTAGCAGCAGTAGAAAATATTGGGAAGATAGATTAGCTGAGGCCACCTGGGCCTATCGGACCACCTAGAAGAGCACTACTAGATTGAGACCCTATGAGTTGGTCTATGAGAAGAAATCCATGTTGTCCATTGAATTTTGAGTACAATACATTGAGGATGGCAACCCAACTAGATCTAGATCTAAACGATGCAAAAAAAGAGAGATTGCTCCAACTGAATGGGCTGGATGAATTCAGAATGTAGGCCCTCCTACACACAAAGGTGACCAAAAATCAAAGGAAGATCTGGCATGACAAGAACATCAAGGAAAAGAAATTTCAAGAAGATGATTAGGATTTGTTATATGATTCCAGATATAAATACTTAAGGGAAACTTAAGGACTATATGGTTAGGGCTTTATGCCATAGAGAAATGTCATGATAATGGTTCAGTGCAAATTAGAACCATAGATGCAGAGGCCATTCCTTTACTTGTTAATGGGCACATATTGAAGGTTTATAAGAAGCCATTGTCAAAGCAAGAGTTCATTGATGGTATCAGCAAAATAGTGATGGTGGTGGAGCAAGTCTCAACTCTTACCTCATCAAGTCACTGAGAAAAAAGAAAAAAATGGAAAAAAGAAAAAAAAGAAAAATAAGGAGACTTGGGTAAAAACCTCCATGAGGCACCCAAGTCCCATTATTGGGTTGAAAACCTCTTGAGGTGACCCAATGGTGTCAAAACAAGAAAAAGAGAAATAATAAAATATCTTGGTGAAAACCTCTATTGAGGCACGTAGGGCAAGAAGCTAGGATGAAAACCTCTTGGAGGAAAACAAGTTGCTTTCAATAAAAAATAAAAAATAAAAAGAGAAAAGGAAAATTACGAAAATATTATTTGCAGGTCAGTAGGAGGATGATGAGAGCAACAAGAGAGAATCAAAAGGGACCTATCCAACCTATGATTTTATTTCTCCATTCATTATCCTTCATCATTCCATCATTCGCTCCACTTTTCCACTTATTTACCTTAGTTTGCAAGGGTTCTATGTTTTCTACAGGATTCCTTGTAAACCTACATGATTCCTCGAAAACCTACAGGATGATCCTGTAGGAATTACAGTGGCTTGGGAATTGTAAAGTAAGTAACCCTAGAGCAAGGGGATGACCTACCCATGTCAAAAAAATAAATTTCTACTTCACCATCTCATCACCATACCTCTCTCCACCATGATCACCCCTGCATTCATAAAAAAGTTAGTTTCAAAAAAAAAAATCAATTTTCAAAGAAAAATCCAGAGAGAAAAGAGAATGAAGACAGAGAGAAAGGGGACAACACCTGAAGGATATTTTCCTTATTCAAAAGTCCCTAGACCCCTTCTCTGCCCATGCTAAACATCCTCGGGCTCCAGTAGTAGAAAATGATTAAGAATTTTGAGGGAGAAGCAACTACACGACATACTATAGGAAATCCTGTAGCAGCCTATCCCACAAAACAAAAATCATAGGTTGCAATCAGCTTCAAGCATGGAAGGTCCAGAGGTAGAAGAAGCTCTTATAGAGCCTAGCAGTAGCATCAGGATAGTCATCATCAACACCAAGTACTTGCACATCAAAGAATATCATCAAAGGAGAATAAAAGAAAGGAGAAAAGCACATGCAACCAACACACAATGAAGACTTCATTCTTCAACAAACAACATCAAGGAATCATTCCCACAGTTAAGTATCTCATTTCCACTCTCTCGTTAGCATAATGATTTCAAAAGATGTAAAATTTGTGAAAGAGTTGGTTTATAAGCGAAAGGTGGCAAGTTAACTTGGCCACCTTTGTTCAGTCAACGAGGAGAAAGCAGTTAGTCCTTCCACATGTGGTAGTAGTCAAGTAAAGGAAAAGAAGGATGAGGTCAAAAGTAGTTAATCTATGGATGCCCAAAGCTGGGGTTTATTAAGAGGTGAGGAGAATGATGATGTGATAGTGGGACCATCGGTCCAAAAAATAATTATTTGTACCTCAGCTGCAGCACATCACCTCACTCAAATAACCCATATGAGGAAATAAGCGTTGATCTCCATGCATAGAAGCATTTGCATTCTTGAGGCTCCACACTAGAAAAGTCGTTGTCGACCCTCAAGTAGTCTACAGGAAAGGAAAATTTCATTTTTTCTTGTGCAGGACCACCTACAAGATCCTACAGGAAATACTACATGATCCTATAGGATACAGTCCAACACCTACAAGATAGTAGTGAGCAGTTTCAGAGGGAGAAAAACAGGGGTTGGCTTCATCAAGCAGTGATAAGGAGGTAGGCTCTACATTTCCCCACATTTTTCCAAGAGAATGGAACATAAAAAATATTCTAGTTTGTTGAAAGTGATTGTAGCATAAGGGAATTTCATACACATAATTTTCATTTAAATTACCTCATTCATTAAATTTGGTAGCAGAACTATACAACCCTCCATCCATAAGAGAAAATGATGAGGGGATTTAATAAAAGATAACCCATCAACACAATGAGGATTCGTCAACACCCTCCTGTGCTAGAGATATTCACAAGGCACAATTGGATGAGTTTCTTTGAGAAATTTAGGGGGTATGATGATGAAGTAGCCAGAGATTTTGCTCTCTCTCTCATTCCATTAACTAGGACCCATGCCACTGTTGTGGTTAGAGGCCTCTCCATAGAGCTCACCCCTGAGATCATAGGCAGAATTACCACACTTCCCTTAGGAGTGCCTTAGAGAAAGGAGGATAAGGGAAATAGCCAAACTACAGAAAAGTAATTCTTTTTAGAAGGAGAGGAGGCCATGTAATACAAAAATGGAGTGAGAATAGAAAGCCTACCATATCCCTAGAATGAAATAATCTACCACCTTATTAAAAATATATCATGTGAAGGTAGGTATAGTGTGGTATATGGATACCACTTTAGGCTTCTTCAAGATTTGGGGTTTGGAGTAAACACACCTCCTGAGAATAGACTCAGAATACCCTACCTCCTTCTTTAATCAGTGATAGATATGACCATGAAGGTGCAGGAATGAAACCATCAATAGCTAGCCCATCATGGTTACTTAGACTTATCATAGAAGATGCCATCCAAACCCTTATAATCCCTATCACATCAGCAACTTTCAGAGACATGAAGACAAAGGGAAATATAAAAGCCCTTGAATATGAGAAGATCCCTACTTCCAGTGAAAGTGATGAAGAAGAAACAGAGTAGGATGAAGAAGAAACAAAGAGGGATGAAGAGGAAATAGATGAGGAAGAAGAGGAAGGAAAAGAGAAGGAAATTGGTGAAGAAACAAAAGAAAATGAAAGGGAGGAAACTAATGAGCATAGTGAGGAACTAGAGGGAGAAGAAGAGGATAAAGGCAAAGATGAGAGGGGGAATGGAAAAGAGGAGGAAGAAGGCAAGGAGGAATTACCCAGGGTATCCCTAGAACCCACTGAGGAAGAGGCAGCAGCTGCCTTCACTACCTTTAATACCCCTATCAAACAAAAAGGGAAAAGACAAAGAAAAACTCCATTGTACTTTAGGACAAGAAAAAGTACAAGAATAAAGCAGGGAAACCTCAAACTCCCACCAAGGTTCCTATTTTTATTTAGGACTCACCCAAACAACAGGAGAAGATGGCTCCTCTTATGAAAACTCAAGGAGAAGGGTCATCAGGACAAGCCTCCCCCAAGTCTACTATCACCTATGTTAGAAGGCCTATCACTAGATCTGCCTCATCCAAAGGAAAAGGCATCCTACAAGATACATAGGAGGACATATAGGAAGTAGAGGGAATCCTATAGGAAACTCTGTTAAACCAACATGAAACTCATAAATTGGGTAAAGAAGGGAGTATGTAGCAAGAAACAAATAAGGAGGATCCAGAGCTAAGGGAACCTAGTCCTCAACCTAACCTTGAATTCTACTACAAGTTTATTGAAGGGGGTAGGGTCATTCAACAAAAAAAGTCTATCCCATTATTCTTTGAGGTAGAAAAAGAAAAGGCAAGAACACATAGATGGATGTAGATATCCAAATCCAAAGGGGTGGAGGACATAGTTCACATGGAAGAAAAAGCTAAAAAGATGAGCAAAGAACTTAGTAGCCTGAGGGATAGAGAAGCAATAATGAAAGCTTAGTTGGAGCAAGGAAATGGATGGTGAAAAGGATAGCTACAATAAAGAGAGAATCAATTGGAATCCATGGCCAGTCTATCCTTAGAGGTAATCTAGTTCAGGATGCCAACTAAGTCCTATGCATTATACCTTAAGGAATAGTGGTGGCAGTATTAAATCAAGACTCTGGCATAGAGAGGCAATGTGCCATTCTAGGATTATAGACAGTTCATTTATCTTTGTGATCAAAGCACATTGGAGGATAGGGCTAATATCTATGAGCTCAATCTACATGACTTAGCCTTGACAGATCTGAATGTGTGGGACGACTTAGAGTTGATGGCTTTGGCATCATGGATGAACCATGAGGAAGCATGGGCTACTAAAATAAATAAAATAATGGCAAGGGAAGAAACAGAGCCTGTCATGATAAGGGATGAGCAGTCTAATCCAATGGTTGTCATTAGTGCACATAACTTCATTGCAAATGACCCTCAACTTGTACCTAGATATCTTGTTGCCCAAGAGCAAGCAATTACACACTTTGATGATATGTTTAGGCTGTTAGGGATGATGGCATGCAAGATTCCCAACAGATATGGAATAATTTTCCCTATAGTTTGAAAATTAGAGAGTACCATTCTCCTCAAAGAATGAGAGAAGCAATGAACAGGACACCCATGTACAAGCAAGCTCTCCAAAGACTCAAAGTCAATTGGATTGGCTTGAGACCCAGTCCACCACAGCTCTTGGGGATGTTAGAAGGAAGGAAGGAAGAGGAAGAAAGAAAGCAGTGGGAGGAAATAGAAAGCAAGGCAGGATTCTATGCATAGGAAGAGGAAACTACAGTAGAAGAATGGGATGTCAGGGAGGCCACTAGAGCAATGAAAGACATGGATATTGATTGAGTTTCTCATAGGATGAGAAAAACTTTCAGTAGGGGGTGATGATGAGCCTCATCATTGGGTAACTATATGTGCCTTAATCCACCTCTTGGCTTAGTCAAATCAACTCTTCTCACAATTTATTACATATTTTGGTTGTATTTGGTTTAATGAGATGAGTCAAAGTGAGATATTATGCCTAGTGGACTAATGTGCATTGATTGCAGTTTTGTGAGAGAAAATCATCAAATTTTGGCTAATTAAGGGTTGAAACTCAAATGAGACAAGGAGGAGATATTGTAGGAGGTAGATCCTCCTCATTTACTACTCCTTCATTCAAATATTCCTCAATCAATCACACTAGCTTGGAGTACAAGAAGCCAAGTCATGGAGATCAAAAGGCAGCCGAGCAAGTGACAGTTAAAGAACTAGTTTCACTCGAGTTTGGGAGTCAAGCCTTCCTATATTTAAAGAAGTCATTGGGGACTTCAGTTGTATAAATAAAGACGCCTAGAGCCTCATTAGGATTCAAATTTTTTCTATAAAAATACTAGTCAATTTTGAGTTCAGGACATGTGGAAGACATTGTTATGTAATTTTCTATTTTGATAATGAGAATGAGAAATTCCTTGATCTAGCATTGAGTTAAATCAGAGGGCTAAATCTCTTAGGTTAGGGCCCAACCCTAGCATAAAAGTCTCGTCTTCTTGTATTTGTATGATTAGATTGAATTAATAGATTAATGGTTGAATTATCTTTAGAATTATTTCACTGCATGTATTGTAGATTTGATTATTTTGCTTATTAGTTTCCTTCCATTTGTTCTTTACTTCAGCAATAGTTTAGAAGATATAAAGGATCATCAAAAAGTTGTCAATACGTGGTTTTGGCCTCACTCCTTCCTTCAGGGATCATGGTTTGAGGAAAGAACTCATATGCAACCCCAAAAAAGACACAATTCTAGTTTCTCATTGAATTAGGGTTTTCTCCACTTAGGTCAGCATTTGATCAGTTTGCAAGAGTAGGATTTAGTTATCATTTCTTCCATCTTCAGTCCTACATTATATCTCATCAATGTTCCATATTATTGTGCAAGCTCTCCTCATGCATGAAGTAGGTAGCTAGTTCATGAAATTCAAATTTCCTTATATAATTGAACTTCTTCTTGTTTACATGAATTTTGGGTAAATTTCAATGCTTGATTCAGTGCAGGTGTTTCAGAAGTACAAAGAGATTTCATAGTCAGAAACCTCATTCCAACTTCATCCATCCATGATCATTCTTTTCTTTCATTAAAACCCTCACCAATTGCATCATTTCATAAGGGAACTTTTTTGAGCTTGTTGAGAAAATCCAACCATCTCCCAACCTTGGTTTTCAGTTCTGAACTGGTGCTAGGCACTCCATTGCCTCATTCCATCCACCAAAAAACTTCCCTAAGCCTTCCATAACCTTCAACGCCCATCCTTTTGCTCTTGGTTATATCTTGTATAAATACAGGGGATCCTGTAGGTTTTCAGGACATCTTGTAAAACACATTAGGACATCCTGTAGGTTTACCTGTAGTGGCCTATTTTGAGGATGAATTGAGGAAAAAACCTCTAGGAAGCTAGGAAAGGTCCCCTATTAGTCTCCCAAACATTCTAACCATTCACCATCATCCCTAAGCCACCTTCCACATCACCAAAAGAGATTAGCTTTCACACCTTCAGATAAAAAATTCAAAAAAAAAACAGAATTATTTTATTCATTTACATGCATAGCAGTAGAATGTTTGATGCTTTGGATTTGCATGATTAGTATGATAGGATTGAATACATGTTAAATTATCATTCTTTTGAAGCATAAACTCTTAGCAGATAGTTAGAAAATGGTGTGATTTAGCATTTGATTTCAGTCTTTTTCTGTACTGCAGTAGACAAGCTTTCTCTTAGAGTAGATTTCTCTTTCCCTCATTGGTAATCAAGCTTCTTCTGAATCCATAGAAGTTTGGTTTGAAAAACCTTAGTGGTCTATCGCCAACTTAGTAGTGACAACGAGTAGACCCATCACATTTACTTGTGCATACAACACTTCCACCTCCAAGTTTGTACGAACCCCAGGTTGATAAAGTAAAGTTGGTAGCCTCAAGAGTTGCAATATTCTTGCTGAAATACTGGTGCTAATCAAATACTAGAGATGGGACATCATCCAAGGGCGAGGATGAAGAAAAAATTGCACTAGTTGGAAAGGGAAAGAAGGGAAAGAGGAAGAAATCTCAAACCAAACCAGAATCTAGTTGAAGGGGCAAGAAGAAATAATTTTGTAAAATTAAATGTTTAAATTGTCATGAATTCAGGAACTATACCACGAAGCATCCACACAAAAATTTAAGGAAGAATATCTCAAAAGGAACAATAGGTGCAGCCTTGCCTTCATAGTTCAAGATTGACTTTACCCTTATCACATGCATGGTTTTCACAATGATGGGGAGTGTATGGTACTTGGACTCTGGTGCATCATTGCACATGACATGGTGTAGAGAGATTTTCAGTCTCGTAGAGGAGAAAGATCTCCAAATGAACATCAAGTTTGTGGATGACGGAAGGTACAACATGACCATGATTGTTACAGTCACTTTTCAAAGGGAGTGAGGCTACTCTCTTAGACTCAAGGATGTCATGTCCATTCCATGCCTAATAAAAAATATCATATTTGTTACAGTTTTGGAAGACCATGGTTATTATGTGATTTTCAGCAAATGGAAGGCATTCATTAGACACATAGTCATAAGAAAAGTGAAACAAATTGGAGTTCATGTGAAGAACCTATATAAGCTATATGTGGAATATTGTGCTGCATTAAGAAATAAGGTAGAGAAAATGAGGAGTCATAATGTCGGTGAAATTTGGCATATAGACTTGGCCATTTGCATCATGTCTCTCTCAAGATTATGCAACAAATAGCCACTAGACTCCCCAAAGGAGCACTTGAGAAGAAAACTATATGCAAAGGATGTAGCTTGGGGAAGTATGAAAAAACCACATTCCATGATCAAGACAACAAAGCACATGCAACCTTGGAATGGATCCACTCTTATGCCTATGGACCTTTCTCGACAGCCTCCACTACCAGACATAAATATTTTTCATTTTTATTGATGGCTTCTCAAGGAAGTGTTGGATCTTCTTCATGCAAAAGAAATATGAGACATTATCGAAGTTCCTAGAATTCAAGGCACTAGTTGAGAAAGAAACTAAGAAGAAGGTGAAGGCTATCAGGAGCGATAATGGAGGTAAGTATGTTTCAAATGAATTAAAAATTTTCTATGTGAAATAAGGCATTCGAAGATAGTTGAAATCACCCCACAACACACAATAGAATGGGGTAACTGATAGGAAGAACTAAAACATTATGGGAGCAGTGACTACTATGTTACATGACCAAGGGCTACCTATGAATGTGTGGGTTGAGGCATACAATACAATAGTATATTTCCATAAATGGAGCCCTCATCAGATTCTTGGTATGATTACACCGAAGGATGCCTTCTAAAGGTGAAAGCCTGATGTATCGCAATTTACGATTTTTAGAACCTCTTGCTACTTCCATGTCTCCAATGAATAAAGGAAGAAGCTTGAGCCGACAACAGAGTTGGGGTATTTATGGGTTACACAAAAACTCCTCAAATTTACCGTGTGTACTTACCCTCCCTTAGAATGACAATTTTCCAAAGGGATGTAAAGTGGTGTGAGGAGAAATCAATGTGGTTCTCTCTTGAGAGGGAGATTTAGATCCCCAAAGAAGAGGAACTTTTAGCTCCAAAGGAGAAGCGTCATGATGTTCTGGAGAAACCACAAGTAGAGGCTCAGAGAGTGGAGACATTCACTCAAGTAAAACCATCAAGAGAAGGGAGAAAAAGAACCAAGGAAGCTGATAGATTAGTGCACGATGAGAAGGATAATGTGGGAGCTCCTTCAAATTTGCACAGGAAAAGGAGGTAATCTGAGAGGTACACTCGCTACATGGCTCTAATGACTGAGATTGTAGATACTGGGCCATCCTCTTTCGAGGAAGAAGTAGAGAAAATTTTATGGGTTGATGCAATTGTGGAAGAATACAAATCCATTCTAAATGGCAATGTTTGGGAAGTGGTCCAAAGACTGGAAAATAAATCAGTTTTGGTTTCTAGGTGAATCTTCAAGGTTCGACATGTAGCAGACAAAAGCATATAGAAGTATAAGGCCATATTTGTGGCCAAGGGATACTCTCAAGTTGAGGGAATTGACGATGAGGAGACCTTTGCTCCTATAGCAAGGTGCTCATCCATTAGATCAATTCTTGCACTAGTTGCATAGATGGGATGGAAGATCCACAAGATGGATGTTAAAAACATATTTCTTGATGGATTTATTAAGGAGGAGGTGTACATCGAGTAGCCAAAAGGTTTTGAGACATTGTATTAGGATTCTCATGAGTGTAGACTCAAGCGAGCATTGTACAATCTCAAACAAGCACCCTGTGCTTGGAAAGCAGAAATTGATAGATATCTAAGTAGTTTGGGCTTGACCAAAGTGAAGAAAATGCAAACCTCTATCACATATTCGTAGAAGGTAAACATATTATTATTATCTTATATGTTGATAATTTTATTTTAACTGGTGATGAGCAGTTGATCATGCCTTGCAAGGAGGACCTTGTAAGGGAATTTGGAATGAAGGACATGTGTCTCATGCACTACTTCCTCGGATTAGAAGTATGGAAAAGTGATGGGGAACTGTTTTGTCTTAAGGAAATAATGTAAACGAGATACTGCAGAGATTTTGCATGGAGATTTGTAAACCCATGGAGACACCTCTAGTGACCAAATAGAGGAAGGAGGATGCCACTTCATGTGAAGAAGTGGACGTTACCATTTATCAACAGCTAGTGGGTTCACTCATGTATTTTGTGAACACATGACGAGATATGTGTTATGTGGTCAACCAACTAAGCCAAGCTATGGTTAGGCTAATGAAACTAATTCGGAAGGAATATAAGTATGTTTTATAGTACCTCAGAGGCACTAAACAGTTTGGACTATGGTATAGATGTACAAAGGGAGTGAATTTGTGTGTCTTCACAGATGTGTATTAGGTAGGGAGTCCATCTGACCAAAATATTACATTAGGTGGAATTTTAAGTGTTGGTACCACAACAGTTTCTTGGTACAACATGAAGCAAAGATATGTGGTGCTCAGCTTGGCAGGATCAGAATACATGGATGCAAGTCAAGCAACATGTAAGGTAATCTGGATGAGAAATATACTTGTGGGACTGGTTGGTTAGATGATGGATCTAACTTTGATCTATTGTGATAATCAAAGTTGCATCAAGCTCTCTAATAATCATGTATTTCGGGATCGATGCAAGCATATAGCTATCTACTATCACCATTTACCGGAGTATGTGTAGAGGCAGATAATGTTTCTCCAATACATTGTGATAGAGGAACAATATGTTGACATTTTGACAAAGGCCTTGTTAAGAGGGAAGTTCGAGTTCCACACGTGAAAGATAGGGTTGGTTGATAATAACTTCTTGCTAAGTGGGGTTGTTCAAAATGCAACAAGAAAGTCTCAATTTGATTTTGCCTTTTGGTCAAATTGAGAAAATTGGAATTTCCACATTAGTAGACAACTTGGATATAGTTAACTTGTTTGACATGGAGTTTTTCACTTAGTTAACTAAAAAAATTGAGTTAGTAGAGTTTGGGTTCAGTTAAGCATGTGTGATTTCTAATTTGTATTAATCAAGGTCATTTATTTAAAGTTGTTTTCAGTTAAACTAGTTCTAAATGTTAGAGAAAATAATGGAAGGTTCATTTTGCAATGAAAATTCAATATAACTCAGTGATCATTCAGCTAACTGATCAATCAACCCAAAATAGCTAGTGCATGTAGAGAATTCGAGTTCCCCAGTTATGGTAGAGATTTCAAGGTAGTGTAACATTAATTGTAGACTAGCCTTGAGTGTACAGGTGTTGCATGCAGTCAAATGATCAACCTTGGGAATTACACAAGCATTTTGGAAGATATTCCTAAATAATAGGGGCATAACTTCCTTATGAATTGTGCAATGAAATAGGGGCTCAAGCAGAGGTAGAAATTGATTAAGTTAGGGTCAGAGATTCTCAGTGAGAAGAGAGATAGGTTATTCACTTGTAGGTTGAGCTTAGCTTGATTTGGTGATTGTAATACATCTTTATTCATCATATTAATGCAAGAAGGCGTAGGGATTTTAGCAGATTGATTTCCCCTAGAAAAAATATTATGTGCATTTCACGAGCAGTTACAAATGTACACCATAATTTCTACACAGTTTAGCATAAGAGTGAATATTATTCTTTGGAGAAGGAAGAAGTAACTTCATGTTCTACTATTGGGGGTAATATGTTATCATTGTATTGTATACTTGGAACATTTACTTAATAATCAGAAGCTATCAGAGGGAACACATTTTCATGCATGTATCGTGGACGTTGTAATACTATTCTTTAGATGTTTACAATATATGTTATTTAATTCATGCTAACATCAATGAACTATTTCATTAAGTTTAGTATATTTCTTATTAGATGTGTGTTGTATTTACTTTCATGATTGTTATTATCATATGAACTATTTTGCAGGCTCACTATTGATTCTTTACATGTTTGTATATCTCTTCTAGGATAATAGTATTAGTTTTCTTCTAGAGGCTCAATTATTTTCCCTTTTGCATGAAATAATCTCTTACGAATTACAATTAATATTACACTAAATTTAATTACTTAGTCATACCAGTTATATTTTTATGTCTTCTTATGTGTTAATTGCACCTAAAGCACATATATAAGATCACAGTTATGGAAACTAGCCATATTTCCAGTTGGGGCTCCTACTCTGAATGGTGTGAGGTCTAATTGGGACTTCATATTGGGGATATCCCCTTGGTTGATCGATTTCCAGCACCGTCAACAAACTCCACGACTTTTGTAGCAAGATTTCGTCATTTAGATACTCAAAGGTTGCACGAAAACATATGCATTATATATTGCATGAAAAATAACATATCAGTATTAGGAAAACTCAAATTTCACGTAGGACGCAATTTCTATGAATAAAAGTTAAATATGTAGAAATTCAACTCATTTTCTCACATTTCATCTTCTTACATCATCTTCATATTCATTGGTTAAGTAACTCTAATTATCCCTCCAAATTAACATATTATTCATTTTCCCAAATTTTCATTATCACTGAGACCATCATTATCTTACACCTACCCTAATTAAACACATACACAATTGCATTCTACATAATGTATGCTAGATTATGAAATAGTGCACGTAATAAAAAAATCCACAAGGAAAGAAATATAAATAGCATACATAGAACATGTTAAAAATACGTAAACATCGGGTAACTTGAGTAATTATGCATATTTTATAAGAGTGTGGAAAGTTCAAATTAACTATGTTGTTAATATTAAGATTTTAAGGATAAGATTTTATAACACATCTACCTCTATTACATAAAATATGAAAAAGAATGTTCTCTACAAAACAAATTTTTATAATTGTATAGTTATGTTTAATATAAAACTATTATCAATAATTTGTGTTTTTTATATTTGTAAATTTCATTATTAAATCTGTTGATAATCCCTGTTTAAAATAAGTTGTCAAACATGGCCAAAAACTCATAATATTTGATAACAAAATGTTACATCCATTGGGAATGATAAATCAAGGAATCAATATTATAAAATCTTACGAAAACAATTTTTGGTTAAAATTATGAGTCAGAATTAAGGAAGAAAATAATCATAAAAGAAAAGTATGGGCTTATTTTGATTGGAAGCATATCAAAAGGAATTTCAATTTTTTTGAACTATTGGGATTTTACTTATGACCAATTACATTAGTTTTAAATAAAATATTGTTCAAGGATCAAACAGTTTAGAAGATATGTTTTCTTTAAAGTTAAATTTACCTTGGTGGTAAGAATATGGCTATCACTCTCTATAAATATTTAGTCCCTTAGTTAAGTGGATCACTAACTTTACCTTGGTGGTAAGAATATGGTTATCACTCTCTATAAATATTTAGTCCCTTAGTTAAGTGGATCACTAATAGGGATATGGAGAAAAATATCCATTTTGAACTATTATTTGATGAGATAATATCATAGGAAAATAGTTTGAGTCTAACTTTTTCTTATACATTTAAAGAGTTGAATCAAGAGATAAAATGCTCTATCTAAGTGGAACTAATATTGCCTCAAAGGTATTAGTACATCAGGGAGATATAGGATAATGTGATATTAAAATTTCTAACTCTCATATTTTCAAGTTCACCTTTTTATATTTTTTACAGATTGCCTCATCGTATATTCATTTCCATATGTCATATGGAAGATCTTTTATTTTATTATATGATGGTTTCACTTTTATCACGTTCTAATGTGGTATTGTAATCCAAAACCAAGTTTTTTTAGGATTATGTGTGGAATCATGGTTTTTATAGGTAGCACTTTGTTTCTTTTCCGTTTAAACATGACGAGTTTTTATTTTTATTTTAATACTTTTATTATTTTTATTTTAATGCTTTTAAATATCTATCAAATGTAACTTTAATCCACAGGGTGTCACTGCTAAGAAAAAAAAAAACCATATCACATGCATTTATATTGGGGCATTAAAATTGAGGAAAAAATGAAATAATATATTGAGCATATAATAGGGGTAAAGGGTTTTTATATTTTTTATAGCAATATGGGTATTATAAGGTGTTTTTTATACAATATATTGGCCATGTAGAGGCAAAAAACAAGTCTGATGGAGAAATAAAGCTCCAAGTGTATTGTGGGAGTATCGAAAGTGGGAGGGAGAAATAAAACATACTATGGTAATATTATGTCCATAGTAGCCTAATATTCAAACCTATGGCCCTAGTATTGTCATGCAATTCTTGGCAATGTTAAATTCTTAACGTAAAAGTGACATTTTCCTTTCTCTTTCAATTGCATCATTTTACTTAAATTTTTAACATTACCCTGAAATGACTCAAGATGTTTGAGAGTGGTTCCAACCTTATTATATTTCATATGGAGAAAGTGAAGTTTTAGATCTCGCTCAAAATCTAGCAAACTTATTAGTTTTTCAAGATTTTAGGATTTGGGGGATTGCATTGTTTCCATTGGATTTTGTCATGTACTAGGGTATGGAACTCGTATTTACTCAAAATAACGAAGCGCTCTATGTACCTTGATGTTGGTGACATTAGTTTTCAAACCCCTCTATCATGACCCTACCAAAAATTTTATTGTCACTCAAACAAAATCTTGACTTTACATGTTACATTTTTTCTATCTTATGTTAAATCTTATAGGGTCATATTAATGACAAATATCCCATTAGGAAATGATTTTGATGATATGTAGGAATTTTCTATAGCGTGATTTTTTTGGATGTTAGAGGCCATCCAGAGCCTATTTGTTGATGTATTTTTGGTTAATAGATGGATTGCACTCGATGTTACGTGGATGTTATTTTTGTTATGTGCACCCTTACATGCTATATGAATGAGAACTTGTAACTTGAGGACCTATGGTTGATGAAGATTATAACTACTGGATGAATGATGTTATATGGTTTAATCCATTTTTTATGTTTTTTTATCACAAATTCATCATTCTATAAGCTTTTGTTGACATATATGCATCAAAATATATAAAAATATATACTATATAAAATTGACTCCCAAATTTTCTCCCATCCTGGGAGCTTTTGAAAATGTCACTCCTCACTTCTGCTTCCACTCCCACTTCCTGCTTCCACTTTCACTTCCCACTCCCACTTTGGCTCTCAAATAGTCTTGCTCAAGGAAAAACATGCATCACATTACTAATATCTCTCTGATCCATGTCTAGTGTGTGTGTGTGTTAAGATTTTTTACTTGTTGCTAGGTTAGTGATCCTCTCAATGGTGGGGTAGTAGAGAAGGCAATAAATATGGCACCTTCATTGTTTCCTTACATTAGCGATGAACACGTTGAATGAAAGTGAAGGATATAGTAATACTGACTATTGTGTGGTTGAGGGCACATGAATTGTAGGAGAGATAGTGAAATAGACTATTGTTTGGAAGATGGTGCATGGATGCCAAGGGCACACATGTCACACCTTCAATTAATTTAAGTTTAGATGTTCTTTCAAATTTATCAATTTCAATTTTGGATAGATTTTTTCTATTATTAAAGAATTTCCTTTCTTATTTTTAGCATGCATGAGAAATTTCCATCTTAGGTAGAGGACACAGATCTCAAGGAAGGGACACATGCTTTCATGCTCTAGTTCATCTTTTGATGGAGACACACTTACTTGGCACTCTTACCATGTAACTATGGTGCACTAGGTGATCAAGTTAGGGCTATGATTTGACAAAGCCCAACTAGAAGGATTTTTCATCTGTCCATATTCATTGTACTTTCTCTCCTCTTCCTATTCTATAAGCGATATGAAAGGCGTGTCATTGTGTTGGTTAACAAGGTTTTATTTTGAACTGCTGTAGAGTATATTTTTCAGTATTTAATAGAAGATAGATGCAATTGAGAGTTCAAATCTATGCATTTTCGATTCAAATTTTCCACAGTAGATATTTGTAAATCAACCAGCTTATATATGCCTCATTTTTATTGAAACTTTCAAGTTTTCAACTACCTAGTGTTTAGGTTAGTATTTAGGTTATTCTTTCTAGGTGCAAAATCTACCTACCAATAAATGGATATAAATGTAAAGGGGTATAAAAAATGTTAATGAAAAAATGGATACATACAGTATCTAGTGAAAGTAGGTGCTTTTTAAACTGGGAAGTTGTATTGGGTTTGTATTTGTACGTGGTTAAATAAAGTGGTTTTTAGAAGTAATTTCCAATATGCAGTCAAATTAAGGATATTGTTTAGTATGCCACTAACCCACGTGATATGTTGGAGGTTCATTGAGTGAAGCCCCCATGCTTTAATCTAAAACAATTATAATTTAAATAATTTTAAAGATATATTAAATGCAATTTTAATTTAATATCTACAAAATTATGATTTATTTCAATTCAAAAAATCAAATTTGTTAGGATGATCAAATAGATATTTAGATTTAGTTTCACTTAATTAATTAAAAAATCTTTGATAATCAAATATTATCTATAGTTAACTTAAAATCTTTAAACATAAACATACTAATTTAAATTTAACAATTATAATCATAATTCATATACCTCAGTCATAAAATTATCTATAGATATAATTGAAAAAATGTACTTAAAAAAATTAAATAATTTGTAGTATAACAATCTCATTATTTTTATGATGAAATAAAAATGTGTTAAAAAATTAATTTCAATTGTAATATCATTCTTAAAAATTAAAATATTTTTTAATATAATAAATATTATTTTTGAGCCGAGAGGTTCATTCTATAGTCTAATGTGATTAATATAATTTTATGTAAAGTAGTTTAAAGTAAAAAATGTGAGTCAGATGTTTAACCTTATAATTTTCAAAAATATTTTAATGTTGTATATAATAGAATATATAATGTGGGTTGTGAATAAAATATTTTAACATGAATTAATATTCACTTATGCTTAAAAATATATTAATAGTAAAAAACCTCTTTTAATGTGTGCTGAATTGTTCAATGCACATGTTATGTAAAATATTTTATATATTGTTTTAAATAATGGTTGCCCCTAGAGGCATTCTACAACCCAGTCTGACCAATTATATATAACTTTTTAATATTATTAATGGACTAAGATTCATTATTAAAATATAACTATGTATTTGAATGGATAATAAATTATTTCATGCTTTTAATAGTTCATTTATCGTATATATGAATTTGAATGGATCATAAATTTACCTTTAACAAAAAAAATTACCACATTAAAATTATAAATTAAGTAAAAATTTTAAACAATTTTACTCTTTACTAAACCCAATGTCATTTCATAAATCAAAGGGAAAATATTAATTCAACACAAAGAATCGAAAATCTTGCTCTAAAATCTTTTAATATTTTTTAAACATGTAAACGTAAACATTTAACATGTAATGTTTAACATTTACATTTAACATTTTTTTATCTAATTTAGGCCCTATTTAAAAATCAATCTAATTATTATTATGTATAAACACAATATAAATTTAAAATATAAAGAGGTTTACGAGCAATCAAAAAAGATATATGGTAAGTAAATAAAAATATAAATATGGAGCTATGGTAAATAATTAAAACCTCTTTTTATACTTACTCTTGAGATATGGTGAATAAATAAAAATATAAATAAACTAGAGGTATGGTAAATAAATAAATATAAAAGAGGTATAAAAAGGTATGGCAAATAAATAAAAATATATCAAATAGGATTAGAAATCAACATCTAATTATATATGAAGCCTATGGGACAAATACCAAGGTAAATAAAAGAGGTATGGTAAATAAATAAAAATATAAATAAACCTTTTTTATATTTTCTCCATAATCCACTTGATATTTATGAACACTAAAAAAAAGTTTTACTTAGGTGATGCATATGGCCCAAATACCATGGGCCAAAATATTATTAATAACATGAAAAAAAAATAATTGTTAACACTAATATTATTATATTATTATTATTAAATCTAATATACATATTAATTATTATAATATTAATATTATAAATTTAATAACTTTAGATTAATACAACATTAGATTTGTTATATTATAAGATATCATGATATATATTAACTCTAGACATATATGGGATGGAAGAACAAAGACATAGAGGGATAGAGATGGAGAGATAGTGGGAGTGACAAGTGAGAGATGGAGATAAAATGAAGGAAATGGGAGAGGACAAATGAAGAGAGAGATAGGGAGAAGAGTGAGAGAGGTAGAGAAGGGTAGGAGAGGAAGAGGGAGAAATAAAGATGGAGGTGGGAGAGAGAGAGAGAGAGAGAGAGAGAGAGAGAGAGAGAGAGAGAGATGCGGAAAGAGAGAGGGGACGTAGGAGAGAAAGGGAGAGAGAGGAAGGACAAAGAGAGAGGACTTGAGAGAGAGGAGGGGAGAGGGAGGGATAAAGAGATTGAGTCGGAGGGGGAGAGAGAGAGGGTAGAAGAAAGACATAGAGTGATAAGTGGAGAAAGAGAGAGGGGGTGACAAGGGAGAGATTGAGAGGGAGTGTGTATGTTTAGGGGTGAGATTGATCAAGATTTAAATAGGAACACAACAAAATACAAAGATAACCATACACACAAAGATGTAGCGGAAATAATATTTCATTTGATTAATGTAAAATACTAAAATATGCTTACAAACAAAAATGGAAATAAACCAGCTAGGGCGATGGTGGCTTATCTCTGAGAAGATATGTGGTGGCTACATGCCTCTGAACTATGTTACAATGAGGCTCGAAGGCCTATTTATTGTTGATAAACAATGGAAAACCCTTAACATCCCAAAACCTAACCCTAGAAGATGAAACACCAAAGTGTGGGCCCCGTTTGGATAAATTGGTACATCAATTTCTCGGGGTCGTAACTTTGGCATATGATCTCTGTTAGACACGTACAATAGGTCGTTAGAAATATCTATCAGAGAACTACAACTTTTGGAAGAGAAAAAATGGACCATGAACCCATGTTTCTCCCAGAGTTCCCAAAAAACTTCGTTTAGGGCCTCAAAATAGCTCTGGAAGTTTAGGATCCAAAAAACTCCTAAAAATAGTAAATTGTGCTACAATTAAGGAAACTGAAAAACTGAAAAAGATAGTTGTGGGGGTCCAAATGGGATAGGTGGGTGGCCACCAACATCCACCTGGATCATTCCTCCCCCCTTAGGAAGCAATGGTCCCCATTGCGTTGAATTCCTCCATCTGCTAAATTTGGTCCCTGGTGAGCTGTTTTGCAATCTCTGATGTGTTCAGAAATGGTGGGAAGCATGGTCAACGATGATCCACATTGAACATTCAGTGCAAGCGAAGGAATAGGGAAATGCTATTCTTCAAATCATTATTTCCCACAGCCTTGGTAATGGTGTAAGGATCATGTCAGCATGGTCGGAGCTTCTGATGGGCTCTTGTAAGGCGTTCTTTTTGTAGACGCAACTAGACTTCGTTGGCCACCTGAAGTTTGTGTGGTACCCTTGTGGGTGAGGAGAAGTTTTTCCTGTGTTCTTTCATGACTATGTCCCTCTGTTACTGCTTTTGCATGGAGGAACCCTTCGCAGGGGTCATGGATGTGGTGACGATCTTCCCCTTACTTTGGGAGCAAACCAGACAGAAAACGAATTTCCTAGTCTGGGAGATGAGCTTGCTGCCTTTCTTGGCAATGATCAAAGAGGTGGCGGTAGGTGGGGCTACCTCTGGTATCATGTATAATGAATTACACAAAGAAATAATGACAACACGAGCCCTTGAATCATACACAGCATGTCACCTCCACAAGTATGGTTGGCCTAATAATACATCAAATACATCTAGAGGTGTAACATCACATAATACCTCGTCTGTGAAGGGCTTGATGTTGTAGGGAAGGTGGCACTGCTGGTGAGTTTTGAGTTCTCATCCTTCATGAAGCCACCCAATACTGTACAGTTGCAGCTGTGGTGTAGTCGGTAGGCCCAACCACTTCAGGACCTCTACTAAAATGAGGTTCTTTTGGCTGCCATTGTCGACAATGAATTGCAGTGGTGAACCCTTCACCCACATCTGTGAGTGGAAAATATGCTCCCCCTCCTCTGGGTCTTCAAGCTCATTCTTCTAGATCTTGGCGGTGGTAACAGTGACGCTAGGCTCCGCATCAATGATCTGCTTCCCTTTGCCATTCCCTTTGTCGGGTTCTGACTCAGGGTCGGAACATGCATCTGATTCTGAGGCCTTCAACTCGGCCACCAGTAACTGCTTGGTCCGACACTCACTTGTGTTATGAGTGGGGTTCTTGTGGAACTCACACCACTTTCCCGTGGCCTTCTTTGACTTCGTGGTGTTTTTTTTCTTGCGGCTTTGAGGGGTTGTCTTGGGCCACCCTGCCTTAGCTTTGTCCTTTGGTCTTCGGATTTGCAGATCCAAAGTCTCTCTTCTTCTGTTTGAACTTTTTCTTGACTTTGACAACGTATCGGTATGTTGTGCCAAGTGAGGAGATGTTTAGGAACTCCATCTCTTCCTGGATGTATCTGTGTAGGTAGTCACAGTATTTGAGTACCAGATGTAGCTCAGAATCTTTTATACCCAACTGTGTGCGAAGGGTATGAAAAATGTTTGTGAAATTCGGCACATCTTGGTCTCATCCCTGCCGTAGCATGGTCCACTTTATGTATTTGTCCTCATAGCTTTTGACAGGGCAGTACTGCTCCTTGATGGCATCCCAGAATGAATTCCAAGTGGGTGCGACTGAAAATAGTGAGCCTGTGCTTTCATCCTTCTGCTCGCAGAAGGTTTCCCACCAATCCTTGACGTGGGGGCCTACTTTGAGAAGAGCGAAAACAATCTTTTCCCAACTCGAAAATTCATGAATAGAAAAATACCCTTCTAGTAGATTTAACCATTTATCTATGACATCTGCGTCTATCTAACCCTGGAAGATGCGGATTTCAAATTTCACTTGTACCTTAAAGGGTGTGGTATTTCCAGAGTAGCTGTTGGAAGCTGATGCGTCGCCTTTGGGTAGCCACTGAAGGATCTGGGCAAAGTTGTCCATCATCGCGTTCCTTTGTCCCTCGAGGGCTTCTTCGAGCAAGATTTTGATAGGATCTTCTGCCCCCTCATCTTTCTTTTCATCTGCCATGGGAGGTAATCGGGATTTTTGAGGCTGGTCTTGCAAAGGTTCGACCAGTTGAAGCCCTAACTCTTTATATCTCGACCTCGTTGGGGACATACAAAGAAAAACGGAGAAAAAAACCAGATCGCTCTGATACCACTGATCTATATTTAAACATGAATGCAAAAAAATACAGAGATAACCATATACACAAATATTCAATGGAAATAATACTTCATTTCATTAATGTAAAATATTGAAATATGCTTACAAACAGAAATGGAAATAAACCAGATAGGGCTATGGTAGCTTATCTCTGAGAAGAGATGTGGCAGCTACATGCCTTTGAACTATTTTACAATGAGGCTCGAAGGCCTATTTATTGTTGGGAAACAATGGAAAACCCTTAACTTCCCAAAACCTAACCCTAGAAGATGAAACGCCAAATTGTGGGCCCTGCTTGGGTAAATTGGTATATCAATTTCCCGAGGTCGTAACTTTGGCATACGATCTTCGTTTGACGCATACAATAGCTCGTTAGTAAGATCTATTCGAGAAATAAAACTTTGTAAAGAGCAAAATTAGTCCATGGACACATGCTACTCCCAGATTTCCCGAAAACCGTCATTTAGGGCCTCAAAATGGCTCCGAAAGTTCAAGACCTCAAAAACTGCTAAAAATGGTAAATTGTGCTACAATTAAGGAAACTGAAAAACTGAAAGAGAAAGTTGTGCGGATCCAAATGGGATAGGTGGGTGGCCACCAACATCCACCTGGATCAGAGATAAAGAGACAAAGAAGGAGATATGGAGCTAGTGGGGAGAGAAGGGGAGAGAATGAGAAAGTGAAGGATATAGTAACGCACACACACACATAAAGAGGGAGAGAGAGAGAGAGTGGTGGGGGAAGAGAGAGGATTGGAGGGAAAAGAGAGAGAGAGAGAGGGAGGCAAGAGAGGAAGGAATAGAGAGACGAAGAGAGTGGTGGGCAAAGAGAGAGGATTGGAGGGGATAGAGATAAATAGAGAGAGAAGGGGGAAGAGAGGGAGGTGGGAGAGAAAGGGAGAGTGAAGAAGGATGAGAGAGAGGATGAGACAGAGGATGTGAGAGAGAAAAGGAGAGAGGGAGGGATAGAGAGATGAGGAGTTGGGGGGCAGAGAGAGGGATGGAAGAAGAAAGACATAGAGAATGATCTGTGTAGAGAGAAAAGGAGTGACAAGGGAGATATGGAGAGAGAGAGTGTGTATGTTTGTGGGTGAGATAATGAGACAAAGAAGGAGATATGGAGAGAAGGGGGGAGAGAAGGAAAGAGAGAGGCACATAGTAACAAAGTTGGATGGTGAAAAGAGAGAGAAATAAAGAGAGAAAGGGAGAGAGGAAAGAGGAGAGAGAGGATGTGAGAGAGTGAGAGAGGCAGGGGAAGAGAGATGGAGATGGAAGGGGAGAGAGATTGAGGTAAGAAGAAACACACAGAGAAATAAAGGTGGAGAGAGAGAGAGAGAGAGTGATAAGGAAGATGGAGAGAGAGGGAGAGAGTAAGGCAGGAGGGAAGGGAGATAGAAGCAGGGCAGTGAGAGAGGGGGGGGGGAGATAGGGAGAGGGAGAGAGAGAGGAGGCATGAGTGATAGATAGATGGATTGGAGAGAGAGAGTGTATGTTTTGGGGGTGATATAGAGAGACAAAGGGAGATAGAGATATAGATGGAAGATGAACAGAGGGAAGAAGAGAGAGATGGAGACGCGGAGGGAGGGATAGAGATTTTGATAGATATGGAGTGAGAGAGCGAGTGAGTTTGCGGGGTTGAGATAGAAAGACAAAGAGGGAAATGTGAAGGGAGATATAGATATAAATGTAGGGGGGAGAGAGGGAAGAAGATTTCTTGCACTAGATACATTGATTTCAGTGTAGATGGTGATTTCTAATACTATTTGATTACTTGCGCTAGATTCATTGATTTCAATGTAGATGATTTATAATCCTATTTGGTTTCTTGCACTAAATGCATTGATTTCAATGCAGATAGTGATTTCTAATCCTATTTGATTTCTTTCTCCAGATGCATTAATTTCAATGTATATGTTGATTTCTAATTATATTTGATTGCTTGCACTAGATTCATTGATTTTAGTGTAGATGATTTCTAATTCTATTTGATTGCTCGCACTAAATGCATTGATTTCAGTGCAGATGTGATTTCTAATCCTATTTGATTGTTTGCACTAAATGAATTTAATTCAGTGTAGATGTTGGTTTCTAACCATATTTTCTTACTTGCACTAGATGCATTGATTTGAGTGTAGATGTTGATTTCTAATCCTATTTTCGTACTTGCATTAGATGCATTGATTTCACCGTAGATGTCATTTTCTAATCTTATTTGATGACTTTCATTAGATGCATTGATGTCAGTGTAGCTCTTGATTTTTGATTTGTTGTAATCGGATGCATGATGGTACATTAATTTTAGAGCGATTCGATTAACAATGTGAATTGATTTCAGTGTAAGCACAAACAATTATTGACAATATACATTGATTTTTGTGTTATATTAATTTATGCTATTAATATTGGAGTGCAAGATACACAAGATATGATGTTTACTACAACAACTCAAGCTCAAGATTTATATGGTTTACCATTTCAACTATCCTTTTCATATAATCGATATGAAGAGATGACAAAACTAACAATGATGACAATAGGAATAGTACAAGAAAATAGATTCAGATTGATCACAATGAAGACTATTTACAATTGACTACATTTTTATTATTCACATTTTCTATCATTAAACACTATTACATTGTCATTTTGCATTCAAAATTTTTATTTCATCATTTTTCATCATTAAATTTATTAACAATATTTACCATCTCAATGTTTAAATTAAAATGACCAAATAAATTTCAAACATTTTCAGCATATTTAAACTAATTATTCTAATAGTAGATGTATTTACATATTATTGATAAATTTAATCATATGTTCGATAGATTTTCCTTGGCCGCACACCACTCAAACCACCCTAGATCCATCTTAACTCCGGATCTATAAGCACCGAGAGCGATCAAATATCTCGAGTTGAAAACCTCTTTTTTGAGTGAAAAATTGATCCATCTTAACTCTGGATCTATAAACGACGAGAGCGATCAAACCTCTCGAGGTGCAAACCTTTCCTCAAATTTTGCACTCAAAAAAGAGGTTTTCACCTTGAGAGATTTAATCCTTCTTTGTGCTTCATAGATCCATTTTAGCCACACATTTACCAAGAGCCGAGAGGGATCAAATCTCAATCTTGAAAATATATTTACATCTCAAAATATTTATTTTCTTTTAGTGCTTGGTAAATATACAATTAATATAGATCTATAATGGTAAGCTTTCGTTGTTTGAATTGTATTTTGAAATATTTTATCATTATCAATATTTTATATTAAAAATTGAATGAGTTACACACTTTCCTCTTACTACAAAATAACTATATTATTTTATCTTTAATTACTTTTTCTTTTGGAGCATTGAAATATTTTACCAAGGTAAACAATAATAAGCACATTATTACATATATAAACACACACTTTATATATATATATATATATATATAGAGAGAGAGAGAGAGAGAGAGAGAGAGTTCAAACCATTTATTTAAGTAAACAGTTTATTGAAATATCAAAAAACCAAGTAGAATGAAAGTGGAATATCCACAACTCAGTTAATTGTTGTGTTAATTGATTTTTAATTGTTTATTTATATGGTTATTTTGTTTTTGTTTTGGTCGACATTAGGAAAACACATTTTTACTATTTTTTGAGGCGTGACATACATACACATGTCCCTCATACTGGATTGTAGAATGAGTAAAAATGTGAGTAAGATGTTATATTTTTCAAAGATATTTTTATGTTGTATATAATAAAATATATAATGCTGGTTGTGAATAAATTTTTTAATATGAATTAATATTCACCTAGTATACTTAAAAATATATTAATAACAAAAAAACTATTTTAATGTGGGTTAAATCGCCCAATGCACATGTTATGTAAAATATTTTATATATTGTTTTAAATAATGATGTATATATTATATAAAGCTATTGAAAAAAACATGTTTATGGTTAAAACATTTGAAGTAGTCTCAGTATTTACAATTTAATTTTTTTAGATATATGTGTTTTTGTAAAAATCCAACAAATAATTTTTTGACTTACAAGTTTAAGTTATAATCTATATAGAATTCAAAAATACAATTTAAATAATAAAAAATTACACATTATTTTTTGCACTCTAAAATAAATTTGCACCTAAAAAAATTTGATCTCTCAATCCTATCAAATCTATCTTTAAAATAAATCTATATTAATATTTACCTTATTACATTAATGATAAATAAAAACAAATTATAGTTAACTTTCCTAACAAAAGATCATATACAATTAACATCTATATCGTATAGGGGAGATTAAATTTTTTAAATATTCATTTTCAATAATTGAAAAATATAATCCCTATTCCGAAGGGTTCTCTGGCTTAAAAAATATCACTACTGTGTGCCATTTCAAAAAGACTCTTTGTATTATTGATAGTCAGATCAATTAATATCTATGCCATTTGAAGAAAAACACTATTTAATATTTTTAATATCTATGCCCTTTGTGAAAAGCATTCCTTATATTGTCGCTGTTCGAAAGGTTTTATTTTAGAGATTAAGAGGAGATATCGATTCCCTCCTGAACACTTCTAAGAAATATAAAGTTTACTACGGAAAATAAATCAGCCAGGCACACTTCGCTGTGCTGCATTTGATGGGATGGCTGGTTAGCATATTTCCTCACCACCTCTTAAAATCATTTAAACCATTTTCCACGTGTTAAAGTCACTAGCTACATGAATGTGTGCACATTCTTAGCACTAGGAATCTACACACATTTTTGGAACACGTGTTGTTGACCTAAACCTACATTAATGCGTACATGTTTTTTTGAATTTAAATATTTCATAGTAGGAATGCTACATGTATGGTGAATTGGATGCCTCAAATATAGGCTTGAAATCATGAAATTATTAGTTTGAGCAGTTCTTCTAGTTTCTTATTCCTTCTGTCATTTTCGCGTTTGGTTGGTCATTCCAGTTGTGAAGGGTCTAGTTTACTCCTTTGCAATGAGTGTTAGGATATTCTGACACATAGGTAATAGTTAAGTATAACTTGGTCTAGTATAGAGTTAGGTAAAGTGTGTTTCTTTACTATGTATTTTTGTAACTTACAATCCGACGGTCACGATATGTAGTGATCCGACGGTTCATTCTTTCATCGGTATTACCAACACTTGATCCGTGGTTTAACACCCGATTGGTCCATGATCTCTATTTAAAGAGCATGGAGGGTCATTCGTAGGTTAACTGTTTATGAGAGAAGCTTATGTAAAATTTCATTCTTTTATTAATAAATTGCTTGAAGTGGCCGTGTTGGCTCAGGCCGTGGACTGTTTCCCTCTTTGAGGGTTTTAACCATGTCAAAAATACTGGTGTATTGATCTGTGATCTGTTTGTGAGCGGTGTCCTTTGGTGTTCTGTTTGAGGAACTTACCCTGTAAATTCCTACATGGTATCAGAGCTATTTGAGAGCCGTGTCCTTTGGTGTTCTGTCTGAGGAACTTACTCTGTAAATTCCTACATGGTATTAGAGCTATTTGAGGGCCATGTCCTTTGGTGTTCTGTCTGAGGAACTTACCCTGTAAATTCCTGAAGTTGATGCTACCTTATACCCTCAACTTGTAAGAAAACTTTTGTATCTAACCCATACACGTCATGACCTTTCCTTTGTTGTTGGCCTTGTTGCTCGGTTTATGCAAAACCCACATGAAAGTTATTAGAAAGCAGCTAAAAGAATACTTCGTTATGTTCGAGGTACAGTTCAGTTTGGAATTCATTACAGTGCCGAAGCATCTCCTCTATTGGTTGGTTTCACTGATTCCGATTGGGCTGGTGAACCTGATGATCAGAAGTCTACTGCTGGTTATGTGTTCACTCTTGGTTCAGGACCTATTACATGGACCTGCAAGAAACAAGGTGCCATTTCTCTTTCTTCAGCAGAAGCAGAGTATCATGGTGTCGTAGAAGCTAGTAAGGAAGCCTTGTGGCTTTGTCAGATCCTATTAGAGATTGGCTTTCAGCAGCAGCATCCGACTACACTTTGGTGTGATAATCAAAGCACCATTCAACTATGCAAATATCTAGTCCAACATCAGCGTAGAAAACACATTGAACTACACATGCACTTCATCAGAAAGCTCATTCATGACCATGTTCTTGAAGTGCAATATTGTTCAACAGATGATCAAGTTGCAGACATCTTTACAAAGGCTCTCACACATGCGAAGTTTACTAAACTTCGATTTATGGTTGGAGTTCAGGAAGTTGTCACTTAGGGGGGATAGGCTCTAGTGCCTCCTTCCTTCT
>APFE030749165.1:0-10783 GCA_000404065.3 Pinus taeda
TAAATCTGGTTGGGTCGGTGAGAAGGAGCGTTCAGCTGGAGCTATACGACAAAGGTATCATCATCAACCGCCAGAACATGTATTTTTCCATGAACTACTCTTGTTAGGTTGATATCAATGGAATGCTCATCTTAATTTATGTTGCTTATGATAAAATGATAAGATGTTCAATGTTTAAAATTTTGTGAGAAGGTCAGCAAGCTTCTTTTATTACTTGCAAATCAACAGTAAAATAGATCTGTTAGTGTATAATAGAATAAGGCTCTAATAATAGGAATCGGGTTCTTACACATGGTATCAGAGCCAGGTTAAACCTCTAGGAACTATGGACCCCTATTTTGGCTTCCTTCTCAAATTGTTAATTTAATTTACTGGCATTGTCTTTTGAGCTGAAACAAGAAAATGTCAGTTAAATATCATTCTTTCAACACACAAAATTATTAGTCACCTAGGAGAACAATCACTAATCCTTCTTCAATCCCTTTTTCTTATTGAAGAGGAAAGGAATTGAATCTTCAATATTCCTCTATATTGTCACAGTAATCAGTTAATTCTGGACCACTGCCTTACTGATAATGAAGTTGGCTTTACTAGCACTCTGTTTGGTTTCCCTGTTCTGTTTGAAAGTTGCTCGATCCAAAGGCTGGAGGCCTTGCACCTACTACCTGTTGTAGAGGTGGTCAGGTGATTTCTCACCCATGGGATTTGGTCAACTCTACTCACTGCCAGATGTGAAGGTGAGGCATCTCCCCTCCCAGACATAGCGCAGGCAGCTCCCCTCCCAGACATGGCACGCGAAGTCCATTCGGGTATGTATTTGTCCACATTAACTATCTGGATTGTGGAGGAAAAGGATGCACTTGTTTAAGTGGCATTTTACTTTGTTTTTTCCCTTATTAGGTTGGTTTCCAGACTTTTCCTGGAAGGGTTTCAGGTTTTCCTGGAGGAGCTGCACTCCATGTTACCCGCTGCCCGATAAAGGGTATTCTTCTGTATGTCTCTGATTAATTTGCAGAGGTGGTCGCATTAGGCATTTCCAGTCGGAATGCTAAGTGGAGCCATTTCAAATTATAGCCATGTTATAAACATGTCGAATCGGTCTTCTGTATGTCTCTGATTGATTTGCAGAGGTGGTCGCATTAGGCATTGCCAGTCGGAATGCTAAGTGGAGCCATTTCAAATTATAGCCATGTTATAAACATGTTGAATCGGAAACAGTGTAGCACCCGTGGCCTAATGGATAAGGCGTTTGAGAAAATATAAGTGTTTTGAAAACTGCGCATCCGGGGAATCGAACCCCGGTCAGTACCGTGGGAGGGTACTATGATACCACTACACCAGATGCGCTTCAGACCCTGTGAGAATGTAAACGATAAAGTTCTGTTTTAATACCTTAGGTTTTGGCCCGCTCATTTGTAAGAGCAGGAGCCCTTGTAAGGTTTTGACGTCGGAAACACTGCGGCTTTGAAGTGGTATAAATCTGAACATTGTCTTTTCTCATGAATATGTAGGTATACATGTCGTTTGACTTTCACATTTAATTTATGGTCAACTATTCTTTTCTCTATTCTAATAAGCGACCATGGATATTATTTCCTCTATGGGTTATTATTCAGCTTGATAAGATTTCTTTTCCATATTGTGGTTCTACTCTAGGTGGAAGTGACGGTTCTGTTTTTCGTTATAAGCTTGTGTGCATCACAGTCTTTGAGTTATTTTGGGTTTTAGTCTTGGATCGAATGGGTAATTATTTTATCATTTACAGTATTGCTAATAACCAGAATTATATTCGTGAACACAGTGTCAGCTCTTTAAATTTGGTATGAGGGTTTTATTCTCAAATAACTTTCATTTCTATGACTTATTCTCTGTTGGGGGCCTCTGTCCGTGGCTACCCAATTAGGGTGCACAGAGGTCTGGTATTTGCACCATTATTTGCGCTCGTTATTCACTCACATTTCAAGCTTCCTTGACAAAATCCTCTAATTTACATGGCTGGTTTTGTGCATGCAATAGGCCTCATAATTGTATGAATTTCTAAGTTCGCACCAGTCTTATTTTTAAAACAGTCTACTCCTTAAATTCTTAAAAAAAAAAAAATGGGGTTCCAGCCTTTCAAAATCTATAAGTGTTTCTTCGTCAAAAGAAGTTCCAATCCTTCCAAAAACAAAATATGTAATCAGTCGGGTTCTGGTTTCATAGGATTGAAACAGAAAGTGTTAGCTTTCCGCCCATTTTGGTAGCTATGTTCTGAGAAGATTACCATGATTTCCATGTTGTCAAAACTCTCACTGTCTTCTAATAAAGTCAGTATAACATTCGATGCTTCAACTCAAAAGCAGAATTAACACCACAGCCAGCACTCTCAAAGCCAAGGCAGCGAACGCCGAAACAACAGAGTGAGAACTGTGTGCAAGCAGGGTCAACTTGAAAAATGCATGCATTCTTTACATTCATTGGACCGGTTCTCAAACTCTTCCACATATGCATGTCTGCTTGAGGAATGCATTCAGAAGAAAAATCTCTCAAAAGGAAGATTAGTTCATGCCCATATGAATAGTAACAAGGAATTCAAACCAGATATCTTTGTCCTAAACATCCCTTTTAAACATGTATTGCAAATACGAAAGCATAGACGATGCACGCAATTGTGTAGCCAGTTTTGACTGGATGCATAACTTTAAACGATTTGGATTTGAATTGAAAAGAAAATCTTTGCTGAAAAAGAAATAAACATGGACAGAATATGGCCATTGACTGCTCTTGACCTATGATAAATTTAAAATTTAGATCATGTTAGCATGGGCTAGATTCATAAGGTCATAAATATGTTTCGAATATATATATAATGGCTGTTGTACTAGATTTCTTCAAAAAAAAATCAATGTTGCTACAAAAGAATGCACTTTAAACTGTTGATGAAAAATTGACTTCTTCCCTGACGATGACTACTGATGCAAAATGTGCCACTGGTTTATCTGAAGATGTATGCCAAGCATATTGCAAGTCTGTTGATCCATATTTCATTGTTAACCTGTACACATTCTTGCCACAACTGTACAAGCCTGAGATGATCCACAATTCTTTGAAGATCCCTCAAGGTCTTTTCACACTTAATTGAGAGGATATACTTTAATGAAAATATTAGCCTCAATCTTATACAAGGTTTCTATGCCACAGACCTTAATATGATTTTGTAGTATAAATAAACCTTCAATTTTAATGCATGTCATACCTTGAGAGATGAGACGTTTATCTGTCAAAAGGAGTGCTTGAAGTTTCTTTTAATAACTTGCTTCCTTGTGATGAGGATTCATGCTTCATACTGTCCATGGTCCTAATGTGTTGATATTGAAACTGCCTTCAGACAAGCCAAGTACGAATGCCTTAATGAAATTACTGCTCATAACTGACACGGGTATCTCAACAGGTGTAAACGGATGCCAGTTTACCATTTGGGTTTCCAGGGTAACCCTCTATTATCTTATGGTGTGTTAATTGATTGTATCATTGATATTTGCTATCGGTTGCTTCGTCTTGGCATATGGATGTCTTTTCTGTTCAATTAACAAACCAGATCACTGCCAATACTCATTTTTTTCAAGCCACTGTGAGGGCCACAAAAGATGGTTATCTCAGACCATTCAATTGAGAGCTAGAGGAGATCGACAGTCTATCGGAACATAATTGTTGGCTATTATTTCCTTTTCGAGACTAAATTTCTATCTTAATTACTGGAAATCAGCAATTTACTCCTTCCTTGGCTGTTGTATTGCTGGAGGGAAACCATATGCCTAGCTCTTCTCTTGTATTTACTGGAATTTTATTACAGTACGTAACTACAAAACTTGCTTGAATTTCTTAAGCATCTCTGCAATTGTTCACACAATCAATTAACAACAGCTATGTTTGCGGAGATATATGTGTGGAATTGAGAACCCAATCTCGCAATTGGATTGATTGTTGGTTTAAGTGACTAAGTGTTATAAATGCTTGGCCACTGGCATAGTGTGTTGGCCAGTAAGCTGGTGTGTCCAATTGTCGTGTTAACCACATAGTACAGCCTTGTATTCGCAGCTTTGCATAGCGTACTCTGTTTGATCTCTTCCTATTAACTCAATGTTGACTATCTCCTCAGGTGCATGATTAACCTCATAAATCTGGCCATTCCTTTGATTGGAATGTACTGAGCATTGGACCATAAACGTAATAGCAAAGCATGATATTAGCTATAGCCATATTTTATAAGCAAACAAACAAACAAGAAGCATAACCAAACCAAAACATAAATCTTCAGCCTTCACCTATAGTCTGTTTTTCAATAAATTGTTTTCCTCCAGATTAAGGTCATGTATATTATACGGTACCTATAGCAGCTTTTCAGTAGTAAAGCTCTTTCGCAGATGGGTTACCTACTTGAAAACCCCTAACAAAACTAAACCAAATATTTATAGAATGGAAGCTCTCTCTCCAACATTTTCCAGTGTAACAAACACAGTAACTTTCAATACAGAGTTTGTCTAAATGATTAGATGCTTCAATGTTGCTATCCAATACTGTGAGCAGGGTAATGATCCATTGTTCTAGGCTTTCTTCAGACAACGGTACCTCAATGCTCTTTATGGCAGAGGATTGAGAAAATTGAGCTAGACATCTTCTTCTAACAGTTTAAGAGTGAATCCCATTAAAATGAAGGAGCTCCAATATCTGATGACAATCAAGCTGACTTGTAGGGTATTGAGTCTTTAAGCTTCCAGGAAGATCATTGACTTATCAATGTGACTGCTCTGACATGTATAGATAAGGCTTTGAAGAGTTCTTCAACATAAGTGTCAGCGACTTGACACACTGCCACAGGGACTGTCCCAAGGTCGGCTTTACGGATGGCACAATCTACTTGAATTGAGTGAGTATATAAGCCATAAGACTAGGACTTGGTCTCCTCACTGATATAAGGTGCATATTAAAATAGATAATATTCAGCATTCTTCAGAGTGATACTCTTTATGGATGTTCCTTATAATACCACTGCCCAGAATTTGATGGATACATCTCTAAAAGAATGAGATTTGAGATTAGATCCTTTTAAGCGATAGTATGACGCTGTCATTTATCGAGTGGTTGCAGCAATGTTATTGAGCCACACCATAGAGCGAGCATCACAGTGAGTGGCTTGCTAGAGAGTGATTTATACTAGAGAGTAGAGCATCGAAATCAAATTATGAACTGTAGAGTAAACTATACATCATATTGATGTACCCGAGACTCTACCAATTACTGAGACATGGATGCCGAAAATATATGAAAAGTGTAGAGATCAACCATCACATATTGTAGTGAAACATGCGTATTGCAAATCGTACCATTGGTAATTGCAGATTGTGCCCATATATCATACCTTGAGAGATTAAGAAAAATTCAAATACCATAACACTTTAGAATGATACCATACGATTGTAATGCCTTAGATGATACCACGAGGCCATCATACATGTAGTGCAGAGACATATTACGGAGTGATGTCGAGATCAACCATATAATGCCTTGGAGACATCAAGATAATGTATAAATTATCATGTATATATATATATATATATATATTGTCTTAATATCAGATATATTGTTCTGTAGCAATGATGCCATACACATATTGTACTGTATAAACAAACCTGTAACATTATCTGGGAACAGATTATCCCAGCATGATAAGTTGATTGACATCGTCATTTCTATTAGAAGATGCATGCTACTGTAATCGCATCCTACATACTCCAACATATCTACTCACTGATCCATTTGTCCCTAAAAAGGAGCCCTTTTCACCAAAATTTCAAAAAGGGGCAACAAAGAGATGACTCGATATTCAGAATGATCACCTACAGACATTATTTTCACAATTCCCTGATTCATACTATTTAACTGCCAAATAATATTCAAAAGTTGTTGGAAAACTGAATTAACATTACAAGTTTGGCAAGGCTCTAATTAGTGTGATAGTTATCCTTCAGAGCCCTGGAAATCGATTCAACCAAGACAAAAACAGATATCATTCAAGAGATATGCTACTTTAAACTTGGAACTTACTTCCAATTCAACTTCTATTGCTGAGTTGTAAGGCTACATTTCTGGTTTGAAGTTTGTAGAAATGCCACAATTCAGCTTTCAGGAAATTATACGTTCCTTTTCAAATTCACGAAAGGTTCAAGTCTCAATATCCTAAACAAATAAAATCATACTCTTGTCAAACTGTTTGATTAGATATTCCAGCTATGCTTGTATATCTGAAACACAACTTAGGCTACAACATTTTAATACTACAGATTCTGTCAGAGTGCCATTGCACCACTATGGGCAATTGTTAGTATTGAAGCCAACCAAGACTTATGCCTGGACTCACTCCAAAATTCACATTAGCATAAGGACTACAATAAATAGCACCTCCACTTCAGCGTGATACTTTTGTTTTGTCACATTAACATGACTTTACATCTCAAAAAGATTTTGTGAAGGGCATTACTACAGGAAGCATGGCTGAAGGGTATTGAACTTTTTGTCATTATCATGACAAGCACATCAACTTGCCACACTGCTTGACAGACTGAAGATAAATATCTATTAGTTCAGTCATGTGCTGAGTCATCCTAAAAAAAAAAAAAAAACCTTTTTATGCTTCATTCCAATGGCTTTAATTCTAACTAAATAATTAAGTCTATTCTATATTCTAGCTGTAATTTTGATGGCAAATCAGGAAAATGTCATTCTGCTCTTCTACAATTTTCCCCATCTCCTTTTCTTCAATACCAATGGTTTTGTTTGGATGGTGAATAACACTTTCTAATTTATTCATCCATTCTTTAGGATGACATAAATTTTGTTAATAACAATTGAAATCACTGAAGGAATGCTTTCAAGCAGGCTTGGTTCAACTTAATACATAATGGTTGTGTTTATATCACTCAAAATCTTCAAAGGATTACTTTCAAGTATGTGTAGTTGAGTTTGATACATCGTTGGTTGCAAATGTAATTTCCTTTTTATTTATACATGCACAAGGAGATATTGGTATCTAGAACACACTATCATCCATGCCACCCAGAGATTGTATTGTACTGCTGCCATTATAACCCCTTGGCCTGATATAATAGCCTGCAAATCATACTGGGCAGTTTAGCGAGGATTCGAACTGAGGTGGGCGGCATTGACACCATTAGTCCCAACTACTCGGGCTACCCCTGACGTGCAGTTTCAAATGTAAATTATTCTCATCAAAGATTGGTATTTTATTGGGACACTAAGACAATGTCTACTCAATTGTTACCGTATGAGTGATCAAACTTTGGGGTGTATTGCATCTTTGTTATGTCAACTTTCTTGTTTTGGAACTAGTATATATCTTCTATTTTATTATTATTGCGGATGCATTGTTTTACATACATAGTCTTGTGCTTGGGGGCTGGTGTCTTCTGTCATAACTAAACATCATTACTGTGTTTATTTGGCACTAGTTTGACCATTGTATGCTGGAATCTAAACTTTAATTTCATTTACAGCACTGCTCTCTTGAAAATTTGGAAGATTTTGACATTGTTTCGAATTTGATTCATATTTGAAATAGCACTTGAATGCTCATTAATTGGTATACATCAGGAAGCACTAAGGGAGCATTTCTCCCCTATTTCATCATTTACACAGTCGAACTTGAGGACAGGGGTCTATTGTTTCAACAGGACGAACTGCCATAAGTGCCCTTCTTCTATAATCTGCTCACAGTTACTCGTAGCATGCCTTCAGAACTACTATATAATGACTAGAATATCCCAAGGCTATTCCAGAAAAGTCATGCTAAACACCACAAATGTAACAGTTTCAGCTCAAACCTCAATCATCTAATGTTAAAATAAATTGTTTGATCCTTATCTCAGACAACACATTGATAACCCTATCCAAATTCACAGATTTAGGACACAGTGATGAAGTCAATGTGTGTTATGTACCGCTAGGACTAAGGTCAGCATTCAAACAACTTATAAATGTAAATATTGTTTCACGTCTGACATTTGTATTGTGTGTTAAGATCTCAACAAAAAAACAAATCCCTGTTCTTTCCACTAGTCCAAGAAAATGAACTTTCTGTCTTGTTAAATGAATTCACACAGATTTATGTAGTCCCTTCTATAGAGGTTTTAGTCTTTGCTCAAATATCTAAAAAGAATCCTGTTTCATTGCCCATATTTACAAGAACTAGTGGATGTCGCTCTTAGCTTTTGGAATCCTGTTTTCCATGTCACAAAGGATATCAGAATCTCGTGTCCTTGAATTCATGATGGACATGCTCACAGTGATGAAAGGAAGAAGTACTTGACACTGAAAGATCAAATGTCAGGTCTCTCCCTCTTCACTTTCGTTCTTCAACCTTGTAGAAGCCCTTTCTTTTCCTGGAGCAGGTGATCCTTTATTTTTAGTGGATGAAAACAGTTCACAAGACTTTGAAGCTAATTACAAGAAGAGGACTGATTTATTGAACGCTCTTACTATTTTGCCTCTGTAGCTGCTGGAGCAGTGGCTATCAATCATTCTTGGGTAGCTGCCAATCAGGATTTGGCAATGGTATTGGTATTTGCATTGGGATATGCTGGCATTATTTTGAGGAGTCCCTTGCTTTCAACAAAAGTGGTGTTGGACTTTTGATGGCTGTCAGTTTATGGGTAATTAGGAGTATTGGGGTAAGTCTTTTCTTTTAAAGGTGAAATTCTTGTTACAGTATCTTCAACGGTGATTCAATGCTTGTGATTGATTTCCTGTCCGGTGCTATTGATAGAAGATCCTTGATCTATTTTACAAGACCGATTTGGAGTAAGAAACTGATATCTCTTGTTTGATTCTTTTTCCTGAAATGTTATTTAAATGTTTTGTAGGCATAGACAAGAATAGATGGTTGCCTATAAATTTCAGCCCAGCTGTACTAAAGGGCCATGAATATTGACCCCACAGTTTTGTTTCTATTCCTTTTTTATTATATCCCTTTGTTGCTCAGTTTTTAGCTTATCTTGTGTGTCAGGCTCCATCAGCTGATATAGCTGTTGAGGAATTGGCCACAAAATCTCAAGAAGTTAGTGAGATAGTATTCTTCCTGCTGGGTGCCATGACAATAGTTGAGATAATTGATGCACATCAAGGATTCAAGCTGGTTACAGATAATATCACAACTCGGAAGCCTCGTTCACTTCTTTGGGTGGTAGGTTTTGGATATTCATTACATTACTTGCTTGTTTTGTTGTTTTTCTCTGAACGATGCTGGTTAAAAGTTTTCGTTGCTTGTCCATGTCTAAATAGTAAATATTGAATTTTATGTAATATTAATAATTTTGGAGTACCTCTTTACTAGCCCTTCATGGTGCCAAGTAATAGCAAACAATCAAAATTGAAGTCTTAAAACACATTCTCCAAGGTGCTAAGGTAAATAGCTTCCTTAACAATAAATCCCTGGAACATGGTCCATTGGCTCCCTATTTGTGGCATTCATTCAACCCCTTCGCTATTCTTCATTGCTGATATTGCTAATTTGCTTGACCTTTCATTAATGTTATCATTTTTTTGTCACAAGCACATTTTCTTTCTGTTTATAAACTGATGTTTTGGTAATAACCTTTCCATGCATTATCAATGGGAATAAGCTCTCATTCATCTCATTGAAATACTCTTAGCAATATTTTGATTTGATAGCTGGAAAAGATGCAATAGTTGAGAAAGATCCTATACAATATTGAACTCAGAAATATTACTTATCACAGAGGCTGATCAGAATATATAAATTTGAGTTTATAAAACATTCAATGAGAGTTTTGAAATAAAAGTCAAACAAAAAGAAGAAACGATGGTTTGTATTTATTTTGATAAAAGAAAATATATTAGCTTACGGGTTGTAGAACACAGAACCACACTGATAAAAAAACAACCAATCTAGACTTATGACCAGAACCAGTAGCATACTTAACTTCATAAGTCTAAAAAAGAGAAGAATGGCATAATGTTATGCACCAGGGGAGTGCCTTTTTGAGCCCAGGCCTCTTTCCTCCTCTACATACACTGGGGGCTGCTACCTTGTCATGAAATATGTCAGATACTCCAGGCAATTGCATATCTCGTTCAAAGGTTTCCTCCTCTTCATTTTATTTTTGGGAATTCAATACAGGATAACCAGCTTCTCCATAAGAGCAATCAATTTATCCTCATAATTCGGCATAACATTACATCTGTCTAGGTCTCTGAGAAGCTTGCTGAACTGAAAGATTTCACAATATAACTCCACTGTAATTCTAGAAGTCTTTGGGGTTGATGGAGTTTGGTGAGCTTTCTGGCTTCTCAGTGTTGGTGCCCTATTTTGTAGTTTGAGAATTGCATGTGTGCCCTTTTACTGCAAAATCTAGCACCTTAGTACAAAGTCTCACAAAGCATTCTAGATTAAGAGCAACAATGGGATCAGTACCACTGTCACATTAATAAATATTCCCTTACTGTTTTGTGGTTGGATGCCATCCCCACAATGGAGGCTTCCCCAACAGATCTTAGGGATTAGATTTCCCAAGTGCTGGTAGGTACCTTTGAAACCCTGTGATTTTGGACCACGGAATCTGAGAAAGCTCTTCATCAGAGTCTTGAGAGAATAGACCATCTTTGGACTAGAAGAGTATTCAAGAGAACCACAATTCTATTGTCCCAAAAAGAGCACATATAACTTTATCACGACTTCTTCATGTCTTTCCTTCAATTTTAACATATGCTT